>SNQJ01S0002089.1:134284-170274 GCA_010110895.2 Picea sitchensis
TCCAACCTCAAAACCAAGGATTAACAAGGCTGCATGGCAGCGTAGTCCCGACCAAGTTGAATTGGATAGGTAAAAGTAGGAGAGTGGAGCAACATGAAGTAGAGGTGGTATCCATGCAATAAATGACACGTGGCCTGTAGAGCCCCATTTATTTTTTGAAAGTATATAACAAAATAAAATTTGTGCACAGTGGAAGAAAAAAACAATTTAGTTTGAAATATATTAAGGGAAAATGGAATAGCCCTTAACTAAAAGTTAGGACACACCTAGCAACTGCCTCTGCACAGTCGAAAAAACTTCAGGGACACAATTTGCACATGAAATTTCAGAGGCCCAAATTAATCCATTCTGGGCAGAAGGAGATGACTAGTAGAAATATGCCTTGCACCAGCGGAGAGCAGGATAATAGTCCCACAATTAAATATTTTTTGGCTTGAAATATATCTCTGGGAGCATCACCATATCATTTCCTTACAGTGAAAGTCTTTTGCCCAAAACAAACTAGTTTGGACCTCTCGAATTCCTACTTATGAGCTGCAAAGAAGCTATTTCCTTCATCGTCAGTTTCTTTTCTGAAACTCCTTCTTTTGGTGTTGTCAGGACCACCATCACTGAGCTGGGAAGTTCCACCCATTATGGTTGATTTCAATTTGGGCGTAGGAGTGGGAACAATCTTTGAATTTCCATCATACATTGTCGTATCATCGCCCATCAGATCATCTTCTTCCGGCTTGGAATCCATGACATCAACCTTTGCGCCAACCATCAATGAAACTAGGCAGGTTCTCTAAGCAGGCAGGGTTGCCTTGGAATTCTTTGGCTTGAAATATATCTCTCAGTGTACCAAGGGAACATCTCCTTTTTTTCTCCTGGGAAGATGGAGATGAGTAGTAAGAATATGCCCTGAAATACTGGAACTTCTGGCCATCATGCTCGGATGTGTTTAATGTATCTGGGCATAAATGCTGCCACAAGTTAACGAGAATTTCCATTTTCTCCAGATGATGTTTGAAATAAAAATTGGGGAGGGATAATATAACCCTCCACAAATTATGGTTTAATACATATCAATGGAAGATATCCTTGAGCCTTTCGTTGATCAATGACAATCTCCAGGGTTCGTGCGTAATGAGTTGTTACCATTAAAGCTCACTAATTGCATATTTAGAAAAAAAGTGTGAAGGTGGTGGTGACGACGAAGAGCGATTAAGAATTAGAGATTTCTTAAAGGCGCCAACCGACTGGCGCACGAAACAAATTGCATTATGTTTGAAATGAATACTTGGAAAGGATAACTCTCTTCTCCACAAATCTTGGTTTAATTCATAGTAATGACAAATCTTCTCCGACCTTCTGGACATTAATGACAATCTTAACGGTTCCTATAGGATGAACTACTAGAATTAAAGATTAATAATTTCATATATGGAAATAAGTACTAAGGTAGCGGTGTTGGCGAAGAGCGGCCACGCATTGTACATTTCGTCCACCCGCCAAACCGCGAAACAGATTCCAAGAAATGCCCAAGTATGGAAAGCGGTCGGGAGGGTTACACAAAAAGGGTCAGAATATATACCCAGGAGACGTGAGGGGTCGATGGTCATATTGCATCCCAGTGATAGATATCGGCCGTTAATTTGTATATCACAGAATTTCGGGTGTTGTTTGTGAGTAGGGGAACAACAGAAGAACACCGTCGAGAGGGCAATTTGTATATCGCTGAACTTCGGGTGTTGTATATAAAAGAATGAGACATTCGAAAAAAGGACCAAGTAAACAGAAAGAGAAAGCATATGAGATGACGGGGAATTTGTTTGCTAATTTGTAAATCGCGGAAGTCTGGGTGCTATTTGCAGGCGACGGAACAATGGAAATGCAATGTTAAACCTGCCTATGCGGGAAACCATGATTCAAAAGGTTTGTTCAATATTAAACGGGGAAGCGGTCGTTTGGGCTGGTGATATAAAAGTAACAATGGAAATCTGAAGATGTGAATCTGCCAAATCCCGTACCTAGACATTTTCCGAAAAATGAGTTAGTAAAGAGAGGGAAAGCAGAGGGCAAAAGAGAAAGCGGATGGCAATTTTCGGAAGTGGGAATCGCTGTAAGAAAGCACCATTGATGGTCTTAACAGTAACTATGGAGTGCATTAAACATGTTAACAATTTATTCAATCAAGATATAGATACAACGAGCGATGTTTATAGTTTCTAGGATCTGTTTATATAAGAGAAGCGTCGAAAAGTTACAAGAAAATCATTTTTTGGATGTTTTAAGTAAAGTTTTTGTACTGTTAGCTTCACTGCAAGTATAACAACGACAAATTTTAATTTTAATGTCCTCTCGTTCATATGATAGTTCCATTAGACTTCAGATAGTATATATTCTTTTATTTCAATTTGTTTGCTAATTTGTAGATCACAGAAGTCAGGGTGCTATTTGTAGGCGGTGGAACAATAGAAACACAATATTGAACCCACCTATCTGGTAACTGGCCTATTCGGAAAACCACAAGCCAAAAATTTTGTACAATATGAAACGGGGAAGCGGTCAGTCGGGCTGGTGATATAAAATTAAGTGAAATCTGAAGACATGAATCCGCCAACTTCCGCACCTAGAAATTTTCCAAAAAATGAGTAATACATACTAAATATGTATTTCCATAAAGTATGGACATGAGATTTTATAAAGAATGTACGAATCCCGCATTCCATACTTAGCCACATTTTGGATCTCGGGTTCTCGAGATGGAGGGCTCAAAATTGGGCCTTTATTGTTTCGTGCCCTACAAATAGCACCCATAATTCTGCGATATACAAATTGATAGACAGAACTATAGGCTAGCTGGCTCAACATTGCACTTCTATTGTTCCATGTCCTCCAAAAAACACTCTGAGTTCTGCAATATACAAATTGACAGATGAACTCCAGGGCTGGCGGGCTCAAGATTGTGATTGTTTACGGATGGTAATCCCTATTAACTATCTAACATTATCTAAAAACATTATTTTCAATACTAAATTATTAATATTAAATATTGATATTGTACAATTTAATTAGACAAAAAAGTTTGTACCATATGAAACGGAGAAGTTGTTGATCGGGTTGGTGATATAAAAGTAACTAAAATATGAAGATGTGAATCTGCCAACTTCTGCACCAAGAAATTTACCGAAAAATGAGTAATACATACTAAATATGTACTGTTATAAAGTATGGACATGAGATTTTATAGAGCATAAATGAATCCCGCATTCCATAAATAGCCACTTTTTGGATCAGGGGTTCTCGGGCTGGCGGACTCAAAATTGGGCCTCTATTGTTCCATGTCCTACAAATAACACCCAACAATTCCGCGATATACAAATTGACAGGCGGACTTGCAGGCTGGCTGGCTAAACATTGCACTTCTATTGTTCCCTATCCTCCAAACAATACTAAAGTTCCACGATATACAAATTAACAGACAGACTCCAGGGCTAGCGGGCTCAAGATTGCGATTGTTTACGAATGGTGATCCCTATCAACTATCTAACACTATCTAAAAACATTATTTTCAATACTAAAGTATTAATATTAAATATTGATATGGTACAATTTAATTACTTGAATTTGAATTTTAATGTCCTCTCGTTCATATGATTGTTCCATTAGACTTCACACAATATATATTCTTTTATTTCAATTTGTTTGCTAATTTTTAGATCACGGAAGTCAGGGTGTTGTTTGCAGGCGACGAAACAATGGAAACAAAATATATTCGAAAAAACACGAGCCAAAAAGTTTGTACAATATGAAATGGGGAAGCGATCAGTCGGGCTGGTGATATAAAAGTAAGTGAAATCTGAAGACGTGAATCCGCCAACTTCCGCACCTAGAAATTTTCTGAAAAATGAGTAATACATACTAAATATGTATTTATATAAATTATGGACATGAGATTTAATAGAGCATGTACGAATCTCGCATTCCATACTTATCCAATTTTTGGATCGCGGGTTCTCGGGTTAGCGGGCTCAAAATTGGGCCACTATTGTTCTGTTCCCTACAAATAGCACCCAGAATTCCACGATATACAAATTGACAAGCGAACCTGCAGGTTGGCTGGCTCGACATTGTACTTCTATTGTTTTGTGTCCTCCAAATAGCACTCGGAGTTCCACGATATACAAATTGATAGACGGACTCTAGGGCTGGTGGGCTCAAGATTGCGACTGTTTACGGATGGTAATCCCTATCAACTATCTAACATTATCAAAAAACAATATTTTCAATACTAAATTATTAATATTAAATATTGATATTGTACAATTTAATTAGACAAAAAAGTTTTTACAATAAGAAACCAAGAAGTGGTCGGTCGGGTTGGTGATATAAAATTAACTGAAATATGAAGACGTGAATCTGCCAACTTCCGCACCAAGAAATTTTCTGAAAAACGAGTAATACATACTAAATATGTACTTTTATAAAGTATGGACATGAGATTTTATACAGCATATACGGAACCCGCATTCCATACTTAGCCACTTTTAGGATCGTGGGTTCTCCAGCTCAAAATTGGGCCTCTATGGTTCCGTGTCCTACAAATAGCACCCAATAGTTCCGTGATATACAAATTGACAAGCGGACTTGCAGGTTGGCTGGCTGAACATTGCACTTCTATTGTTCCGTGTCCTCCAAACAACACTCAGAGTTCCGTGATATACAAATTGACAAACAAACTACAGGGCTAGTGGGCTCAAGATTGCGATTGTTTACGGATGGTGATCCCTCTCAACTATCTAACACTATCTAGAAACATTATTTTCAATACTAAAGTATTAATATTAAATATTGATATTGTATGATTTAATTACATAAAATTATTAAAGGATGTTAAATATCTTATTTAAAAGAAAAACCCGTGTATTCGGAAACTTGCGTTCCAAAAATTTTGTACAATATGAAACGGGGAAGCGGTCGATCGAGTTGGTGACATAAAATTAAGTGGAAATCTGAACACGGGTATCCGCCAACTTCCACACCTAGAAATTTTCTGAGAAACGAGTAATACATACTAAATATGTACTTGTATAAAGTACGAACATGAGATTTTATAGAGCATGTACGGATCCCTCAATATTCCATACTTAGGCACTTTTTGGATCGTAGGTTTTCGGGCTGGCGGGCTCAAAATTGGGCGTCTATTGTTATGTTCCCTACAGATAGCACCCAGAGTTACGCGATATACAAATTGACAAGCGAACCTACGGGCTGGCTAGCTCAACATTGCACTTCTATTGTTCTGTGTCCTCCAAACAACAATCGGAGTTCCGCGATATACAAATTGAAAGATGGACTCTAGGACTGGCAGGCTCAAGATTGAGATTGTTTACAGATGGTCATCCCTATCAACTATCTAACATTATCTAAAAACATTATTTTCAAATACTAAATTATTAATATTAAATATTGATATTGTACAATTTAATTACATAAAATCATTAAAAAATGTTAAATCTCTTATTTAAAAAAATGATATTAATTCTATCACCGCAAGCATAACAACGACCAATTTGAATTTTAAGGGCCTCATGTTGATATGATAGAACAATTGGACTCCGCACAGTTTATATTCATTTATTACAATATGAAATGGGGGAGCGGTCATCGGGCTGGTGATATAAAAGTAAGTGAAATATGAAGATGTGAATCCGCCAACTTCTGCATCTAGAAATTTTCCGAAAAATGAGTAAGACATACTAAATATGTACACCTGTAAAGTATGGCCATGAGATTTTATAGAGCATGTATGGATCCTGCATTCCATACTTAACTACTTTTTGGATCGCGGGTTCTTGGGCTGGTGGGATCAAAATTGGGCCTCATTGCTCTGTATCCTACAAATAACACCCATAGTTTCGTGATATACAAATTGACAGGCGGACTTGCAGGATGGCTCGCTCAACATTGCACTTCTATTGTTCTGTGTCCTCCAAACAACACTCAGAGTTCCGCGATATACAAATTGACAAACAAAATCCAGGGTTGACGGGCTCAAGATTGCGATTGTTTATGGATGGTGATCCCTATTATTTTCAATACTAAATTATTAATATTAAATATTAATATTGTACATTTTAATTACATAAAATTATTAAAGGATGTTAAATATCTTATTTAAAAGGAAAACCTGCATATTCGAAAACTCGCGATCCAAAAAGTTTGTACAATTTGAAACGGGGAAGCGGTCGGTCGGGCTCGTGATATAAACGTAAGTGGAAATATGAACACGTGTATCCGCCATCTTCCACACCTAGAAATTTTCCGAGAAATGAGTAATACATACTAAATATGCACTTTTATAAAGTATGGACATGAGATTTTATAGAGCATGTACGGATCCCTCATTCCATACTTAGCCACTTTTTGGATCGCGGGTTCTCGGGCTGGTAGGCTCAAAATTGGGCCTCTATTGTTTCGTGTCCTACAAATAGCACCCAGAGTTCTGCGATATACAAATTTATAGGAAGACTTGCGGGTTGGCTGGCTCAACATTGCACTTCTATTGTCCCGTGTCCTCCAAACAACACTCGGAGTTCCGCGATATACAAATTGATAGACGAACTCCAGGACTAGCAGGCTCAAGATTGCAATTGTTTACGGATGGTCATCCCATTTAACATTATCTAAAAAAATTATTTTCAAATACTAAATTATTAATATTAAATATTGATATTGTAAAATTTGATTACATAAAATTATCAAAGGATTTTAAATCACTTATTTAAAAAAAAATGAAGGAAACAAAAAAACGTTTTTTAAAATTCTATCACCTCAAGAATAACAACGACGAATTTGAATTTTAAGAGCCTCTTGTTGATATGATAGAACAATTGGACTTCGCACAATATATATTCGTTGATTTCAAATTATTCTAGGAGATTATTTTTACCAAGTTCATCGATCAAGGAAAAATGCTAAAACAAGCCACATAATACATTTGTGTCACAACTCCATACAAATTGACAGGTGGATTTGCAGGCTAGCTAGCAAAAAAATTGCAATTCTATTGTTCCATGTCCTCCAAACAACACTCGGAGTTCCACGATATACAAATTGACAGACTAAGCATACAACCAAGAACCAACTAAACTCCAAACAGGTTGCAAACAAGTTCCCACAAGGTTCCACAGAGCAGTACACATCGACCTTTGCATCAAACAATTTGTTATACAAAGAAAAGATGTCGCGACATTCATTTTCTCTTACATTTGGTATATGTTCCCAGGAGAAAATAACCGGGGCCATGGGATATATGGGGTTTGCTGCCATGCTTCCCATTTTTGGACCGAACACTCTTATGCGCATGGAATCTCAAGTACTCGAGTTCGACGAACATTCATTTGGGTGTTGAAGAAATATTACAGAGACACATGAGATATTTTCGTTTCCTGCCAAAGTTTGATATGTTTTTTTTTTCCTTTCTTCAGTCGATATGCAAAATTGCATTGTCCTCATTTAAGGAAAATTTGTTGTGTATCCAAAATTCGCGCAACATGTAGACACTGCTTTCCTTTTTCTGTAGATATGTTTCATACGACGATTCTTCCAACCTAGGAAGCACATATTGTAACAGAGGTTGCCTAATTGTACAATGCATGGTTGTGTTTCCCAAGGTTCAGATAGCAACATTGAGGCAATGTCCATATATATATGGACATTTTTTTACCGCATCACATACAATCAATCGTATCATCACTTATCAAAGCGGAAGTAGAAGCAGGAGAATTACATTTCACACATACAGACTCAAAGGGGGTCGAGTACACATTCACTGTAACCAAAACACCTTCAACCTGGAAACACGAGCATAGGAATTAATACATTGAACAATATAATACACAACTACACCCCCCCCTTAAAAAAAGGAAAAGAAAATAAAACAAGCCACAAAAATTTGGTGAAGGCTATTTGTATAAGCAAAGTGAAGATGATTCTATGGATGTATACGCACAGTAGTTGTAGATCTAGCTAGTTTCTTCAGATCCAGTACTACATCTGCTCGCAACTCTGTTACAAACGTTGCTTGGGTTGTGCGAAAGATCCTTTCTCTAACATCCATTTTCTTTGTTATATTTTTGAAGAGCATAAGTGGAAACTTCCCTTTATGCAATTGTTGTTCCATTGACGAAAACAAATTTGAATAGGTATCGAACAATTGGGGCTGCAACATGGAACAATGCAATATTTGTGTAACTTACCCGAGATACATGCACATGCGAAAGTAAAGGACAAAACTGGATATGGAAAGAGGTACCATTTCCTTTTCGATGTCTGTGTCTCGATCCTTTATATGGAGAATGTGTTGCGAGCCAATTTTTCTTGCTAGTGTGACAACTGCGCCAATGGTTCCGATTGGGTAAATATCACTTCTCTGTGCAAGTTGGTTGATAGTCGCGTATGGGACGAAACGAAATTCTGAACAAACAACAAGAATTTTTTCAATATACTTGTTTCGTTGAGAAAAATAATCTGATCACAATCACCACAATCATATACTGTTTTGGGCAATATATTAAAATTTGTAATGGATATCCCATTACCCGACAATATATTTTCTGTATGTTTCTGGACAAGTTGTGTAGGAATAGTCACTGTGACTGTCATCATGGCCTCCTTGTCTGTCATGTCAGCACGCATAATGGATCTAGTTTTGTTTGCCTTGTCCAAGTAGGTTCTATATACGACAATTATGTCCCCGACGAACACTTTTCCAGTTCAACGGTTGTTCAAGCCCTCTATTGGTAGTACTTTGGGTGTTACAACTCTAGACCTAGTGAAAATTTTTGAACATGAAAACTAAAGTGAATGGTAGTGTGCAATTTTTTTTTGTATTCTTCTTTCACTAGCATAAATCTACGAGTACACACATAGCTTCAATGAACTATGGAGCCAGAGTTTTGCAATCACACCTCTTAGTCTACGAAACATGTGCTATGTTCGGCGTCTCGCTTGTACTTGTTGATACTTCTTGTGAACTGCAAACCATGTATTGCAGATGACATCAACATATTCACCATGCCATAGATGAATAAATAGCTGAGGGTATTTGTTTGGTAAACATACTAGGAGCAGAGTGTATGCATCTTTACCTTTGGCCTTGTCGGTTTGCTGATGTCTGGGATGACTGACTGCTCATGGCCATGTCACTAGTCCAACTTTTTCTGATGCAAGCATGTGTAGATGAACATAAGAAGGACTAAAAAAGCATATGCATTGTATAATATCCATAATAGTTCTTAATGTCACATGCAGGGTGGAAGGAGGTGGAATACAAAATAGGGTGTCAAGGAATATACTCAGGAAACATGAGGACCCGAGCGTAAAATTGTATGCCTCTAATTTTTTGACTGGAAAAATGTGTAACCGTAAACCAGGCATGAGGGCGGGGAACCGCAACCAATTTGTATATCGCAGACCCTCGGGAGCTAGGGGAGCAATCTTGAACCCGCAAGCCTGACACCCAGAATCAATAAAGTGGGTAAGTATGGAATAAGGTAGAAGCGTGACCATATATGTGAAACCGTTAGTCCACCAACCGGCGCACCAAGGACTTTTTGGAAAGGCCACTAAGAAGATCAATTGGAAAACGAAAGGGATAATAGAAAATGGAAAAAGTAGAAATTGGGAGGGCACAAAGGCCCATTGTTTCCTGGTCATCGTTTTCTAGTCTTATATTATATTCCCCCACCCAGTTTGTATATTTAATTTACCATCACAGTTGGTATACCTTTTTGAAGATTGTACCTCAAAACCCTCTGTTGTTGCACATAACAATTCATCTTCCTGTCCAACCAACTTGTTTCTTCCAAGGTAGCAACGCCAAATATACAATGGACATGAAGGCAAGTTAGTATGAAGACAAACATGCAAAAGAAAGAGAAACAATTCTATTTATTCCAATGTAACAACAAACAAAGTACGATTCACATGAGAATACACAGTAAGATATTATATTTGAAGGAAGAATAGAAAAAAAAAAGGTGCAAAGCAACAGAACAAGCACAACAAATATACAGACAGTAAATGAAAAATTGAACAGACAATAAATGAAAAAATGAACACTGGAATATGAAATAAGAGTATTTGTATCCACCTCTGTAATTCCTCGTCTACATTCCCACCAAAGAGTCCATCGTCCTCTCCAACTATTCTATTTGTTTAAATGTAGCAATGCAGGAAAAATACAATGGACATGAAGTAGGTTAGTATGCAGGAAGACATGTAATGAAGATAAGTTATTATGTAGGAAGATATGCAACATCTACATACAATAAAATAGGTGAACACATATACAGAAAATAAATGAAATATAAAACAATGCAGTATGAAATAACAATACAATCATGTACCTTTGTATCTCCTATTCAACCTATGCAGTCAAGACTCCGTCGTTTTCTCCAGCTGTCCTGTTTGTTTGAATGTGGGAACGCACAAAATACAATGAACATGAATGGAAGCTGGTATGCATCGGAGAACAAGTAATATGTACATAAAGTAAAAGAGACTGAACGAATAGTCTAAAAGACAGGCATAAACATGAACCTTTGCACTTCTCCATCCATAGCTGTAAATATGTAATTTTTTCTTTGCCCAAAATATATTACAAGCCACAAAATATTATGAAATTGCATGGCTGTAGCTAAACGATTTTTGGTTTTCCATGGAAAAGTATCCAGATATGCTTACACCCATGGAAATACATGTTCTTTATTCTCTACATAGACTTTTGTGCCCACGAGACAAGATTTTGGTTTTCCATGGCAAACTACCCAGATATGCTTCTAGACATGGAAATATAATTTTGCAGAATCTTTGTTGTACATATCATATCTCAAGTACAAGACAAATTGTATCGTGGGCACACCAATCTATGTAGAGGATAAAGAACATGTATTGTCATATGGGCACATTTCACCATACATGGTTTATAACTACAACCTGCATATGTTTTATTTTAACAAAAAAACAACGGATATTGCAATTTCACATGTACTTCTCGAACTATTTTTCATGCAACTATTTTTCTATCATGTCAACACTGAAGAACCAACCAAATCTCATAGCAGAAGATATATCAACCTTGCCAGTTAGGGAAAATATCACAACTGCATGTGCACTCGTGGGTGCAGGGGCTAAACACCGTAAAGCGCCCAAAAAATAATAATAATTAAACAAAAAAAAACAACTCCAACCACCGGCGCAGGACCCCAACCCTACAAAGCCGAATCAAACAAAAGAAAACAACAAGCACCAAACCAGTGAGAAAGAACGAACATGCCCAACTGCAGCCCCGAGGCCCCAAAGCGTAAACTTGAGCCAAACAAACATAACCAACAACCGATGAACCAACGAACCAACGAACAAGCAACAACCACTGAACCAATAAACAACATATGTATCTCCGATGATTACAAAACTGCAGCCGAAGCACAGAAGGAACCAGAAACATATGATGAGCATGCCAGTAGAAATAAGCAAATATTGTTACTTGCAAATTGCAAACATTGAACAACAAAGAAGCAATAAAAAATGAAACAACAACAACAAGCAACAACCGACAAACCAACGAAGAAGAAGCACTCACCGAACCAGTAAACAATGTATGTAGCTTCAACAATGACAAAATTGCATTGCAAGGCTAGAAGAAGGATGAAAGATACAATGCCTATTCAACTAGTGGTGGACAACAATATTGTCCAAAATCACTGCAACATTGTATGGAAAATTTCGAGGAAAAATGTACTCCGAGAAGCGTATTTAGATAAACACTTAAGGTTGTCAGGTTGTCTAAGGACCTCGTGGTATGCAAACATTTAAGATGTCAGTCCTGTTAGAGGACCTCGCGTCATGTAAACATTTAAGCTTTCAGGCCTATTCAAGCACCTCAAAAAAAGTGTCAATACATTTCAATACAAATACATGCGACAGGCACGTTATAAACTTTGGAATTGATGATCACTATAAAGCTTGGATATCTAAACATTTCAATATGATTAGTACAAATACAAAAAGCACCGTATATGATCTAAGACAATGCTAGCAGAAAATGCTAAGACAAACATTCGAACTAATGCTAGCATTAATCCACCTTCAAGCAATGCATAAGAAAAATATATAATTCAAAAAGAGTGTACACGATCAAAAGGTTTTGATATGCTAACATATAAAACGTTGGGAATAGCGAAGCCGACAATAAGACCTCCAATCTGTTATCCAATCAGATCATTACATATATGGTACTTTTTATTATATAAAATTCAATGTTTTTAGTTCCCTAGCTCTAACGATAGATATTATGCAAATATTTGTGGTCAAAGGACAAACTAACATGAGATCAATGAATTATCGATCACTATAGTCCTTCTATACCTATGGCAAGGACTAATAACACCTAAAAAAGGTATTATCCTTTATGTTAAGAAATACATATAAAATAAGTAATGTTATCATGTTAAGTATATTGGTAACTTAAAAAAAATAAATCTAAGTGAGAATAATCATTGCCCATTAAGAGGATCATACAATCAATCCTATTTCAAAATCACATGCATCTCATGTTATAATATTAATCAAATTGATTTCTAAGAATCCCAACCTCAAAAGCAAGGATTAATAACACCAAGGAAAGGTATTGTCCTTTATGTTAAGAAATAAATATAAGATTAGTAATGTTATCATGTTAAGTATATTTGTAGCTTTAACAAAAAATCTAAGTGGGAATAATTATTACCCATTAAGAGGATCATACAATCACTCCTATTTCAAAGTCACATGCATCTCATGTTATAATATTATTTAATATTCCAACATCATTGGTTCAATGGGTCTAGTCACAATATTTAAGAGTTAACATTTCTTTATATGTGATTTGAAACATTAACATTTCTATATATGTGATTTGAAACAGACACAAGATTATGTTATTTTCTATAATAGGAAAATGATAATGAGGAATATCTAAGAATGACAACTTATCAAATCATGTTAACATCATTCTATTTAGCAATTATACAATAGGTTATTGATAATACTGACTCATAAACTTTATAACTAGTCTAAATAGTACATAAATAATAACATATAAATATTTATACTTATAAATATAAATATTTTTAAAGTAAATATAATATTATATAAAAATATAATATCATAAACTTGAGAAAATATCTCCCCTCACCCGCCAAAGGTAGTTTTTTTGGGATGTGTACATGGATGCACATAGAAGATGTTATTTAAAATTTATAAACAATAAAAAGTTAACGTAGGGCTGGGACCGTTCATGATGCTTCCTCGATTATTTTAAGGACAATGAAAAGCATAGACGTTTTTAATGTCAAAAGAGTTATAATGTTTTTAACAATTATTTATTATTTTTCATAGTTGTTTTAAACTAAAAGTTGTTGAGTATTACTTTATGGTTGGTTGGTAAAGACGTCATTTTTGAAAGAGAGATGTGCACATTCTAAATTTTAATTTATTTTTTAAATGGTAAAAGAATATGATACTCAATTAAAAATACTTCCATTACATCACTAACACATGTTACAAAATTTTTGAATTAGTGAAATTCCAAAACTAACCCATAGTTTTTTTTATAATCCAAACATCGCATTCTCATTGAAAAATGTTTATTTTATAACATCATAGTCTAATTGTGCTATGTTTTTGCCTTTTTTCGGATATATTTTTTGAGAATATTTGCTCGAAATTTGTCGAGATATTGTTAGGTCTACATATTTGAGTGATTAATTTTGTATAATCCATTTCTACATTCAGAAATGCAATTTAAACAACAAAAAAATGTGATTTTGTGCGTATTTATGTTGCTGGATTCCGACAAGGAGGGCAAAACCGTAGAATAGTTAGACAACACCTTTTATAACCATTGGACTCAATTTTGGATATTTTGACTCCAGATATAACTTTAAAATCACATCTAAAATAAAGTGCAAGAAAATGTTCATAAAATGTGCTTAATTTCACAAAGATTATGTTGAAGATGCTATTAAGGATTGTGTTAAAGATTCAACTGAGCACTCTCTATTACAAAAATGCTTTTTTGTGTGGTAGTTATACTCATGATAGGTGTTGAAGGGTTTCCATTAAAGGTGCTTACAAGGGTAGCTTTTAACAAATCGTTGTTGTAACTCCTTTGTTGGAGATATTTCTATTTTCGACTCACTAGTTCAATATTAGTTAACTGGAGCTAGTTCTATTTTAGACTTTGTATTTTAGACCATCACTATTATGCATGCATTCCTAAATAAAAGCTCACTGCTTGTTCTTTTTTCTTAATTATGCAATGCTCTTTCCTATATGTGATTATCTCATTAGAGTAGTGTGAATATATTTTCTCATTCTTCCATATTGAATCTCTCGTCCTTTTCTTGATAAGATTTGTTTGTACATGCTTTAGCTAGGTCTCCTGTGTAGGTTTCGATGAAACATTGACATGATATCAAATATGAGCTACTTGGGGCAAACCAAACAAGCCAGAGAAGAGGGAAATTAGAGTTTCGGGGAGCATAATCTACATATCTAACAATGTCACACCCTCTCCCTGTTGAAATGTGTGACATTGTCACACTTTAGCCTTACACAGGGTGCGAAAATGTTGCTCTGTGGACTTCACATAAGGTGTGCCCATGTCATAGTGTGGTCTTCCAATAGGGTGCGATAGTGTCGCTCCGTGTCCTTCAGATAGGGTGCGACACTTTTCAAAAATTGACTTTTTGCAATGATTTCTCAAGATTTTTCACTTGCAAATTGAGGTTAATTTTTCATGGTTTTCAGAACCAATAAGAGGGATGGATACAACATCAATTCTTCGGTCAAATTTTGTGATAATTCTCACACTGTACAATTATTTTGAATGGAAGATGCCGACCGGATTCCAACTCAAAAGGAAAGGATCGTACAATTTGACGATGACAACATAAACAAAACCTACATCAATGATTGAGAAGACCAAATGGGAGAACTGTAAGGATGAGGCTACAATACTTATTCTTGAATTAATTTCAACTGATTTATGGTTTCATGTTTCCACATGCAAGACTCCAAACGAGATCTAGACCACCTTGGAAGGTTTCTTCGGAAAGTAGGATGAGATGAGAGGTCATATGCTTGAGGTAGAGTTGAATAACTTGGATCCTAAAAGTTTTGATAATATACATGATTTCTTTACCAAGTTTAAATATTTGATATTGAGCTTGGAATCTTGTGGTTTTGATAAGTCTAAACAAGCGGACCAACTTATTCTAACAATCTTGTCTAAGCTAGGACCAGAATATGCTGTCTAGGTCTCCACTTTCCATTCTAGCAGATATGTTTTGGGATCAAAGTGGAAGATGCCTACCATGGAAAAGTTTGTTGATTCTCTCACACATGAGCAGACAAAACTCATTCATATGGGTCTAATTAATGAACCTAAAGCACATGCACTCGCCATGCAAGATGGAAAAGGGTCATCCAATAAAAAAATCCAAACAAAAAGGAAAGGAGAAACAAAAAGAAAAGGAGGGATATTCCAAACCCTTCAAGGATTCTTTAGGTTCCAAAGGCTCTTCAAATTCGAAAAGAAATAATAAGAAGGGAAAGCAGTGCACTTGTTGCAATAAACCATATCATGAAGAATACACATGCACGAAGAAGCAAATCGATATTATGGCATACATACTTCAGAAGAAGAACCTTAGAAACTTCATTCATGAAGGAGCCAAGAAGAAGAAAGAACAAGACCATGCATCTAAGAAAGGTAATCATCATGCTCTGGTTGCAATTAATTCCTCATTCGATTCATGGATTATAGATTCTAGTGCATCACATCATATGGCATCCAAAGAGGAAGTCTTTATTTATTTGAGTTCATGATCAAGACCCCCTATTTTCATGGGGGATGATACTCCAGTAGTAATAGCAGGAGAAATAAGAGTGGAACTCCCTAATGGCATTTTTGAGAATGTTTTACATGTTCCAAAGATTTCTAGAAATTTTCCTTAGTTTATCAGATCACTCAAACAGGTAAAAAGGTTGAATTTACATTAGATTCAGTTTTTGTACTTGATATGCATGACAAGTCCATTATTGCAATTGTTGAGGTAGATCACAAATCAAGGTTGTATAAATTCATTAAGTTTTCTGACCATGACTTCTCTTTACTACTTACACATTTTCATGATAGTAGCAGAGTATGTCATGACATATTTGGTCATTTAAACTTTAGGTACATGCAACAACTTGCCAAGAAGGGAATGATCAAAGGCTTGCTAGACATTCACTTTTCTGAAGGGGTTTGTGAAAGATGCATTTTTGGAAAGCATCCTGAAGAGAAGTTTGAGAAGGGGAAGGCATGGAGAGCCTCCTCTTCCTTGTATCTTGTTCACAGTGATCTCATGGGTCCATTTCCACAACCGTCTATCAACAAAGAAATGTATGTACTCACATTTATTGATGATTATTCATGCTATACTTGGGTTTATGTTTCATGTGAGGTCTCTTCCTTCCAAGATTTGGGCTGAGTCACTTAACTATGTTTCTTACATACAAAACATATCTCCTCATATATTTGTTGAGGACATGACACCTTTTGAGGCTTGGACAGGTGACAAACCAGATGTCACACACTTCCACATCTTTGGCTCTCGTGCATGGGCCCATATTCCTTCTTAAAAGAGGAAATCATTGTATCCATAGATCACACCTTGCATTTTTGTGGGATATCCAGATGATGTGAATGGGTACATGTTGATTTATCCCTCTACAGACCGATTCATCATTGAGTGCAGCGTTCAGTTTGAGGAGAGTCCTTTGCATGCACCACCAGTGAAACATGCAGATACTCTTGTGCTTCCATTAGTTCTAGACACCAGAGATGATGATTCCATACACTCATATGCTACATATTCAGAATCAGATTCAAAGGATTATGTACATGGATTAGAGAAGGTAGTACAACTAGATGAGGAGCCAACACCATAGCTTTAGAGGATTCCCAAGTTGGCACAATCCACACTTCAGGCATCAGGTGACCTTGCAAGGGATCCATTGGATTTGAGGAGGACTCGATCTTAGCATGAGGAGCCTTCTCATATGCCTTTATCTTTTGAACCAACGATTCTCATGCATTGCTATATGGTTCAATATTCTGATCCATAGATCTATAGTGAGGCTGTGGGAAATCCATTATGGTAAGTAGCCATGCAGGAGGAGTATGACTCACTACTGGAGAATCAGACTTGGGATCTGGTTCCACTTCCACCAGGGAGGAAACTTATGACATGAAAATGGGTCTATAGGATCAAGAGAGCAACAGATGGTCTGGTGAGTAGGTACAAGGCCAGATTAGTTGCATAAGGATTTTAGCAGATTCTTGGGATAAATTATGATGATACCTTTTCCCTTGTAGCAGAGATGGACTCCATTCATTTGGTTCTAGCCATTGCAACAACCAAAGGATGGGAAGTTCACCAGATGGATGTGAAGAATTATTTTCTTCACGATGATCTTTCAGAGGAGATCTACATGGAGCAATCACTAAGGTTCATTCATAACTCATTTTTATAGAAAGTTTGCCTCACCCTAAGCAAATTTTCTCAGAAGGCCTTTTTCCATTTCCCTATGCAGACTTGAAGTTCCTTTTTGCAATTCCCAGAGATAAAAATAATATTTTTCCACATATATGCACCCTAACTATTATACAACATGTGTATACGTAGGATGCACCATTACAACCCATGTACATTGGATTTTTTGCCCAAAATTAAAAATGGTGTTGGGTTTCCATGTCACATCACGAGATCCATGATCCTTGACCTTCCATATACTGGAAACATTTCGACTCGGCCCTTTAGTTCCATTTGAAGGCAATAAATGGGCCATATCCAAGCTATGGAAAAGAGGAGAAATTATTCACTTTATATTGAGTTTGCATCCCTTTATCCTTTTAAGTCTGAACACATTGTTTAGCCCCAAAGCTCTTCCCTACTTGATTGATAACCTCATTGTCTCTCTTATATGATATTGCCTTTGGTGGAGGATTGAAGTGGTGGAGGCCCAGCTGGAAGGGACTTAGTTTCTCGGTTCCGAACCATGTCGACATAGAAGTTTGTCATTCATACACTTCTGCTGATTACATTTTAATATAAATACTCTTTTCTCGTCCAATTAATGTCTTGCAAATATTTGAATTGTTATTCCATGGGCATATTTGTTATGAATATTGATGAATTATGCTATTGAATGTGCTAACTTTATATATTATCACCATATGGTTGCGTATATTGGTTGTTGAGGACAAGTTGCAGGTGTATTTCTTTGAGTCAAGTAGTCAACGATGGAGTTCATCGAACGTCTGGATGAGGTAGGCTCTTTATTTTGTCTTGTTAACATATTTTCTTATATAGAATACTTGAGATTAGAGTTGATTTCTGCAGTCATTTCCGTCTATTGTGGTTTACCCCATACCATAGAGAGATTTTCCTCGTAACAAAATTGGCGACCATAATGGGGAAACAATCTTCTTTTCTGGGTTTGGAGTGTTTTTCTCCTTTGATTGCTCTCGTTTATATTTAGTTTCTTGTCCTCTGATTGATTGACAACCTCTGTTCATTTTGAGTTTGATTTTCTTATCCTTATCCTTAGCCTGGCAGTGTTGTAATAAATATATGCGGGTTTTTACCTAACAATCATGTACATACGCATGTTGTCCTTCTGCAAGAGGCGCATATTATATGCGGTTTTGTCCTAACATTTGCGTACATTTTTCTTGTGTGCTTGGTTGCTGAGATTGATGTTTGTTGGGTAAGTTTTGATGGTTGTTGAGTCTTCTTAGGTCTCTGTTATGACTGTTAAGTGCCTGCAGAGTGATAGGGAACCTTTCTTTGGATGAATTTTCGGGAGGTTCCTTTCTCATCATCCTTTTCATTGATTGTCCTTGCGTCTTGGGTTGGGTGTTTGATTCTTGATATCCTACTTGGTTTGTCTCTAATTGCATTCAGTAGAATCTTTATATCGAGATGATGCTCAGTCCTTGCATTTTCATTCTTTTATATTGAAAATACAAAAATAGTAAACATTTTTCATTGTTGGCATTTGATCTTTTGGGTTCTTATCATTGATCTTAGTACAAGTACGAAAAGATTGCATCTTATTTTTAATTGAAAAATTAAATTGAAAATTGCATTTTGGAAAGCTTATCATTTATTTGGAATTGAAGTTAAGACTTTGCATTTTATCTATATTCATTTGTTTTACTTGCTGAATCATAACATCATCAGTTTCACTACCACACCATTTTGAGTAAGCAAGGCCACTAAAAGTAACGCTGATAATTTAAAATTGATTAGAAACAATTTTATTTTCTAGGGTGCACAAACTATCTTAGGATTTAGAGCCTTGGAATAGGATTTTGTGAGTAAAATTCTTCAAGGATATTGAATTAAAATATGTGTCTGACTAAGGGAGTGGTGAAATCCATTGTATATTTGGTGACGTCAGGAGGCTCCGCTTACACTAGAGTTAAGAAGGAGGTCATGTGAAGTTGGTTGAGGGGATATCCCCCCAATACCTTCTTAGCGTCAGATATATTTTTGTGGATCTATTCGTATATGGGGATCTTGCTAGTACCTTTACCTCTGTGAGAGGCAGTGCTTTCGAGGTTTCGAGCTTTGTTACCCTACCCATACGGTGGACTTGACTTACGACTGTTCACTTGCGCATCAGTTATATCGTGGTTTCTTAGTTGCTTGACATAGGTACCACATAGGTTACTTGCAGGTGTTATTTTGTAGGTACCCTGGGTAAGATAAGGGTCAGACGCCACACAACCATTATGGAGGATTAACTCTCTAGGGGGATCTGACCAATTGGTTGTTAATCCCACGAGGGCCCTTATAACTAATTACGATACCTCCGATCTTTTGCAGAGAGTCTCAGGCCCCTCTTGGGTGAGGCATACCTAGTTTAGGGAGGGAGGTCCCTTTCAACCACTTTATCCTGTTTGTGTGCATATTGACCTTTTGTTTATTTTATTGTGCTTTTTTATTATTAGTTGGCCTTAGGATTTTGTATTGTGTCATGATTTTTCATTGCTAGCGCTACCCAACCCATGGTTGTTTCTCATTCCATGGGGACGAATCCTTTTGTATTTCCGAGTGGTACACCGAATCATGATACTCAACCAATACCTTGGGCCTCTAATAATTTTTGTTATGGTATTCCAGACATGTCTTCGCACTTGCCATCCTTTGTCTCATATCCTTATGTGAATCCTAGTTTTGGGTCTGGGGGCATGATGCCTCCTTATTCTCCCTTTTTGGTTTTATGGGAGTCATATCCCTCAACCGACTCTCACAGTGGGAGGTTGGAATCTCCCTTCTTATGGATTCAATCCTAGCTTCACTTTTCTAGGAGAAAGTACTAAAATGAGAGGTCATTCTACTTATTACACTCCGTCCATCTATCCTTCTTCCATTATGCCGTTTCCTATGGACACTTTTACCATGGCAGAACTTCATTTGTCCTTTGGTGTTTCATCCGGGGGGAGTCATTTTTATAGTATGGGAAACCCCCTTCACGAAGTTCCTTCGTCTGGGGGCAACAAATATCCTCACCTGAGTAACCCTTTTCATGTCACTTTCTCTTCGCAAGAGGCTTCCTTGGTGATGATGCCCTTACAACCTTTTATGAATCAGTATGGAGGAGGATACTATCCTACCGGATAGGGCCATGACTTATACCATAACCCTTCCTGGCCTGCAATTTCTCAAAACCAGTCTTTCCTGGAACCTTGGTCTCAAATGCCGCAACCAACCGCCACCACCAGTCCAGTTTCTACAAGTCATACTGGCGTTATATCACCAACCTCTACTAGTCATGTTGGATATTGGTCAACAACCTCTACAAGTCATGTTGAAGACATGCAACCAACCACTGCAATTCAAGATGGGGGCATAACTCTAGTCACTGCTAGTCACACTACACAAACATCACCAACATATTCTATTCATGTTGGGAATTCATCACCAATCTCTGCTAGTCATGTTGGGGATTCATCATCAACCTCTGCTAGTGATGTTGAAGGTTTGTCACCAACCTTTGCTAGTCATGTTGGGCATTCATCACCAACCTCTGCAATTCATGTTGGAGATTTTCTACTAGCCTCTGCAAGTCATGTTGGGAGCATGTCACCAACCACTGCACGTCATGCTGAGGGAATTCATACGATTGAGAAGCCTAGACGCGTAAGACGTAAGCCCAAGTTCCTTTGTATGCTTTTCAAAGGAGATTACCTTACTCATTTTTTCCCTGCTACTACTGTGGTACAAGAAGTGTGGTCCTTGCCTGGGGGCCATTTGGGTTCTAAGTCGTATTTGGTTTCCCAACCTTCTTTGGTTGAAACAACAATCACGTTGATGAAATATTCGACTGAGACCACTCCCATTTTTGGGGGTGATGCATCTCTTGAACTTGTTTTCTCGCATCATGTTCAACCATCGGTCGTGTCAATGAAATATCTGACTGACACTACTCCTTTTTTTGGGGGTGATGCATCTCTTAACCTTGTTGTCTTGCATCCTATTCAACCAACGTTTGAAAAAGTGGTCACATCGATGCAATCTTTGACCGATCCCACTCTTCTCTTGGAGAGTGACAAGCATAAGGAAGTGACATTGCCGATGCAATCTTCGATCAATCCCAGTCTTCTTTTGGAGGGTGATGCGAACTTCAACCATGTCCTTAGAATTTCTAGTCCTGTACTTTATGAAAAAGGGAGCATTATACTCTCTCCAAGCATGCTCCCTCCAATTCCTAGGGTGGTTTCCTTTGATTGGAATGATATTGTAGAGCCTCGAATTCCTTCTTATACACCCTTCTCGATAAGGGGCATTCTTCGATATATTGTAGATAGGGTAACTTCTACAAGTATATTATCCTCCTCGACTTGGAAATATTTGGGCTTTCCCAAGCTTGTGTCAGCTATTTGTGAGTTGCTGACTTTTGACAGAAGTCTTGCATGGGAGCCTTGGCCTCCCCCATTATATGTTACTTAGAACAACATCCTCTGAGTCTTGTTTAAGCTCTTTTCTGACTCTCTAAAAAAGAGAAAATATTTCCGAGTGAACTTGTCTCTTTCACACTCGTAAATTGGATTTGAAAGGACATCTATTTGGTGTAAGTTTACCCCTTTTTCAAACCAAGTAGACTAAATTTATTAAAAAAGACATTTTTTGGCGTTAAGTTGTAATTGCATCTCATTCTCTTACTTGTAGTATTGAGTCTATTGTCAGTTCTCACTTTCGCATTATAATCCTATCACCACAACATTTTGCATCATCAACCAAGTAGAGCCTTGTTTATATCCTTTGCAGCTTGACACCCTATACAGAAGAAGAAACATTCCCCCGAGTGTCCATATCCTGCATGCACCTCCTTGCATTGAGCATAGGTATGTTCCACTGCTGGAACTAGTTTCTTATTTGCGACACTCATTTCCTCCCCTATATCATAGCATTCATTTGACTATGAAAAAACAAAAAAAAACACGTGCGGGAAAATAATATTATCTTATATTGGTAGCAATCGTGTCGTCTTTGAACATAGCACAATTTTTTTTGAGTCCACTTGTCATCAAAAGTTTTGGTTTAGCATGACCTTAGGAATATGAGCTCATTAATTAGAGTTTACACCCCTGAATGGTTAGTCTTCCAGTCCCTATGGAGAGTTTGATTGGTGCCTCCTGCATCACAAAGTTTCATCATTGAGTCTATACTGCCAGAGTCTTCCATATGTCTCATGATCTTATTCAAAAGATGTATATCAACATGTGTTGGCCATTCCTCAGAACTCTTGACTTTTCATGTCAGCCATACCCTTAGTGTGTCTCAGAGATACATGAAGTTGTATTCCTACCATGCACCTTGGTCCTACTTTCATCATCAGTAGGTAACCTTGAAACCAACAATTGACATTTCATCATTGGTCGCTAACTCAGGGGTTTCCCTTGTGTTCTATGACAAGAAATATATTCACACATTGGGATTCATGCAGTGTATTGGATGCCATTAGCCTTATTTGTGGTTTCCTCGTCTTTGTCAAAAATTTTCCTTATTGGATGCTATTCAAAGGGTCTTTTTAGTGTACCGCTTGCATCTGGAACACGCGAAAGACACACATGGTCGTTGGTTAGTGAACATGTTCTTCGTTCGATTTCCTCCAAATCATCAAGCTCCTACTTTGTACCTCGTGATGAATGATGATAGATGCCTCAATGCTCTCCTTTCAGTGGGTCTCATTCCATCGACTTCAACCCATCTATTCTGGAAACGATACCTAGAGTCCTATGAGTACCTAGAGCCTTGCAGTGATTGTGGCAGGATCTCCCACCATCAATAATTGGGAATACATCAATGTCTCATGATCGATGGATTCTTCAAGTGTTCGACCTCGACACATTTATTCACACTTGTAAGAATGTAATCGGTGCCTTGATACCTACTTTCATTATCGATAGGTTGTCTCGCATTTGTTAACAATATACCTTAATGACCGATAATCAAACGAAGTCTCATTGTGTTCGACCTCAAATCCTTTATTCATACGATGTAGACTTGCACCTTTGGAGGATTGCGTAGAATACTTGAAGACATCAATTCATAGTCAGATCTTTCCTGAGTTATTTCTATCTTTCATTGGACCAGTACCTATGTGACTTCAATGATCATGGGAGATCAGATTGTACTCCATTGTATACAGATATCTTCATATTGATTTTGAGACTGGTTTTACTGGGCCTTGTTCGTAACTATGAAAACCTTTGGCAAGTAGCCAATTTTGTATTTCCTATTCATGGCCATGAACATATGTTTTGTATATTTTCACATGGATCTGCAGTGTAATTCAAATTGGCAGCCATGTGCGCAAAGTCAATACATATTGTAATATTCTCATGAGCAACTAGTTCTTCCAGTTGGGTCTCCATTACTCCACTAAGAACTTCTGGGTATTATAATGTATTTCATCCATCGAAGATACTCCTCTGACCTCACACATTAGGGGGAATCAAAGTATTATAATGTATTTCGACCATCATAGAGAGTATCACAAAGATCAACTGACATAAGGATGGATGATGTGGAAGGTAAAAAGAACAACATATGGTCAAATTAGGCTTAAACTTCCCTTGAACATATAGAATGACACAAAGGTGACTTGTAATAAAGACTCAAGAGCTAGACAAATATACTATAACAACACAAGAGGCATTGAAACACTCTTCGTAATGACTAGAAGAGTAACTAGATGGAGGAGTATCTCTGAAGCATATTACTGGGACGAATCCTAGGATTGATGCAACCAAACTGTAATATGACGACTCAAATAGGTTCCATGTTCAAGGGAGACTTGAATGACGTTTCTATTTCAGTAATAAATCAATGGTGAAAAACCCCGTCCCTTTTTTTTATATTTTTTTTAGTATCTCCTTCATGTTTTAATGAGCACGAAAGAGAGATAAAAGTATGCCCGGTAGTGTCTTTTTCGTTCAGTTTTAACAATCCAAAAAATATTTAAAAGCACACCCGTGATGTTATCTTTTTCATTTATTTTAACGAGTCTGAGAAACAGGTAAAAGTGTACCAGAAAGTGTATTTTTTGTGTCCTTTTACAAGTCTGAAAAAGAGATAAAAGTGTACTCAGTAGTGTCTTCTCCGCGTCTTTTAACGAGTCTGAAAAAAAAGATAAAAGTGTACTCATATGGAGAGAACGAGTGGCGTAAAAAAATGCTCCTATGTTCCAAGCACATGGAACTTACCTAAGAAAAATAAATTCAATTGGTACTAGCAAGTGAGATCCACTCTTAGAAACTGTTCTCTCCATGGGTAGGTGGATGCAAAATGGAGGCTAAATAATGCAAGAGGTGAATGGTCAAGGGCTACTGCAAATAGCGGTAGGTGGGATATGGGAAAACAACAGTGCATTGGTGGAATGTATGATGCAAGAAAAAAATGCATAGGAGACCATTAAGCAAGATAACAATTTCCAGAACCCCCATGGGATATGGCTAGAATATAAATGAAGAGAGGAAAATGAGTCTCAACGTCAAGTCATCGTGAGACTGCAAGAGGGTTCCCGATCCTAAAGGAAATCACAATATGGACATTGAATGGAAATATGGGTTCTAACTAGGGTTCCCATGGAGGGTAGGCACTAACGAACAAGTTACAATGTGCAAAAATTTAGTGGATAATGTCGCAACCTAATGAGATAAAACCTAAGGCATGTGACCGAAAAATGGACGGTTAATAATGAAAATCATGGATGCAAGGAAAAACCTATCCCTATATTCCATTTTAAGAACACATACCTAAGGTTTAGTGGAAGTCACCATTTCCATAGAAAAATCCCTATTATCTTGTCAACATAGATAAACTATATTCCAAGGTCAAAACGCATAGTGAAATCACAAAAAAGGAAAATATTTTTGGATTTACTGGATATGATATATGCAAAATAAAAACACTCACACCTATGTACAAGGCACTATGCATCCTGACAATTTACAAAAAATATATCCTATTGCTAGGCTCATGCCAAGGATATTGATCATAATCAATGAACTTGTGAGCCAATGTTGGCACCACATAACTTAGCATGCTAGGGCCATGCCACATATGAATGAATTTATGCATATGAAGATATTAATATTGAGTGGTTTCATGAGCTAGGGTATCTCCTTAATGATTCCCATAAAGATATAGAGGCGACATGAAACATAAATCTTCGGTATAATGGGAAGCAAAGAATTTAGTGGCAAGTTTCGAAAAATATAACTGAGGTGGAAAATGGTTAAGGCTAGGGGTTTCAATGGTTTCCCCAACAAATGCCTCCAACCCTAGATAGAGACTCATCATGCTAACTCTCATCGATTTCAAATCAGGGAAAGACAGTCAATGCATCACCTCATCCTTGGGCTCAACTATGGAATCCATGACATCTAGGATGGCCCCTTCTAAATACATCTCATAATTAAGGAATTCATGTGAACTCAGAGAGTCAACAACCAATTTGGTTGGAGTAAGTTGATCACACTCCATATGAGGATGGATTAGTTGACCAATATGAATGGATGTTGATGGGATTTCTAGATTGACAATCTCCACTGCAGTGAGCGGAATGTGAGCTCTTTAAGATACAAAATCATCGAGATGAGGTACCACCTAGGGATCAGAAGACCCGAGGGATCCACTAGTAAACAAAGAAATCATATTGGTAGGAGAAACATTCACAATGGGAGGTGATGGGGAAGAGGGAATTTTCCCATGACACTCATGTAAGATTGTTGGGTATTGTCGAAAAAGGGTACATTAGACACCATATTGGATCCAAGGTTTGGGGTACAAAACACAAGTTGATAAATTGTCACTATTTTCCCTTGATGAGGGAAGCATAAGACCCTAAATACCGACGAGAAAACTACAGTCATATTGTAGAACCAAGTGTTCCCGAGTAACAAATTGTACTCAAGAGGTGCATCGAGGACCTCCACAACAACATAGATAGTATTACCACCTGACGTGATGGCTAAGGTAGTGATAATTCCATGGGAATGGAATATATGTCCATCAATTTTTTTCAATAATTTTGTAGGTGGGTCAATATTTGGAGAGATGAGGGTTGTCCAACAAGACATAGACATATTAAAAGTGAAGGATTCTTCATAAATTACAATGTGAAATATATTTTTCCCCGTTGATATCACTTTGATCTAGAAAGTGATTTTATGGGAGATTCTATGATTAACCTAATTAGAATCAAAGGTTATCAAATTAGACTCCGAGGAATCCACCCCACTTATGGAAAAAACCAAGGCTTTATACTGTGCTAGGCATCTTTGGAGGGATTCGAGTGCCGACATGGCACAAGGTGCCCGGGCCACGTCTTCCACAATATTGTAGTTGTAAGCAACCCATGTATTCATGTTATGTTTTATGTGTCAAAGAATTCCTTTATGTGGGAAAAATGGTGTGTCAAAGTATGGCTTCTCAATTTGAAGAAGGCCACTAGGCTGGGAAGAAGATGTTGTCTCATGCACAACATGATTAGGATCATAATTGTTGTAGTTCTTGGTTTGAGTCTTCAAATTGACCGTCTAGTTAGACATGAAAATAGAAGCATTCAAGGATGACCCATTATGTTAAGGGGTACCTACCATGGCCCCTTGCGGAGGGAAATTATTTTTTGCAGCCATGCATTTAGGCTGAGGGGGGAAAGGATGAGTTAGGAAAATATGTTGCTAGGGGCCCATTTGCAGAGAAAAAAATCAACGAGCCTCATCCTTTAGAGGACACTAATGACTAGGATGATCCTTCACACAAATCATGCAAGGGAACTAAATATTCTTCTTCTCTTTCGTGCATCCTCTTGATTATTTTTGGTGGGAGTGGTCCCTTGCTTAGTATTAGAGTTCTTCTTTTTGTTTCTCTTCTTTTTTCCTCCAAGTTGTTGAGGATTCTTCGGTTGTGTGGATTGCACCGAATTCACCTCGAAGGTTTGAGTAGGGACCGTAGTAGTTTGAGCATTAGATCTAGAAGCCGACTTGTGTGATGAACTAGATATGTGACCCATCTGGTCATCTAACTGGCCCATAGAGGCATGTGAAACATAACCCACCACACTGTCAGCGTGGGGTCCTGGGTTTGGATTTATGGGATCTATTGATGGCCTAGGAGCATGTGGGATGATATTATAAAGAGTGTCTGACTAAGCATAAATCAAATCCAAGTGTTGGGCACACATAATGGCTTTCTCTTTGGTAGCCCTAAAATCACTAGGAATATTCCATCCAAAAGGTAAACCAACACCTGAAAATGTCGAGCCACTCATAGGAATGGTGGAGGTGGAAGTTATCCCAGTCCCCATGCTAAAACCAAGGCTCAACCCCCGACTAGAATAGGATGCACTTGCGGGCATAAAAAATGACAGGATGGGCATGTGGATGCTAGGTAGACTAGTGGATGGAAAATAAGACATGAACAATATCCCCCAAATAGAAGGACCTTTAGAAATGGGCATAAATAGTGTAGTTCCAATGGCGCTCAAGGATGGTAAAGTGGAAATCACTGGGATGCCTCCAATCCTACTTGTGGATGGACATGATGGCTCAGCCACATTGGATGAAACACTTGGGCCTGACATGGTGTGAGGGTCACTGGACAAAGAAAACGGTTCACTAAAAAGTTCCCTTCCTTGGATAAGTATGAGTGCTTCAAGATTAATCAAAGGAGGGTTAAAGTTTTGTGGATGACTTTTGTCGACCACTTTGACTTCAACTAGACCAGTATCCTCAAACCAAAGAAAAGACTCTTTGAATTCACAGTCACCTATCTTGAACCGCTTGAGAGGCAATTGTACCTCCATGATTGTCTCTAGTACTTGTAATGGATGACACCAATGCGGTGATTCAGCCACGATGAAAATAATATGTGCAAGTAAAAATATAATTCAACCTAAGGCTAACATAGACTCAGGACCAAATACCACACCCTTAAACTAATCTAGGAAAATAACAGACAAACCAATGGATTAGTGGGCCTTCCGAAAATAAACACTATAGGGGAGATGAAATTCCCACAACATTGGATAGTGAAGGTATGAGGAGCAGTTACAATGAACAAAGTGAAATAACCTTGACTAGTGTAAGCACCCTTTATTAAGGCGGGAACCCTATGGGGGAACTAAGACTATGAACAAACATTTTCCCCAGGTACTATCGACACATTTTACCTACTTTCACCTTTGTAGGTACCTAGGAATGGTCACTAAGGATATCACCAATGACCGGGTGAATAGTCACAAGTTTGATCACATGTAAGGGTAGGCTAACTAAGCCCGAAGCTTCCAAGGAGTTACCTCACATAGAGGTGTGAAACTAATGAAACCCTCGTATACGTAGTAATAAAAGAAATACCACAAACACCAAAACAAGAAGAAAGGGATAATCTCCTTACTTTCCCTGATTTGACCTCGTTCTTGAATCATGTGTTAGAGGAGCTTCACGACATACTAGTTGCAAAAATGGATTTTACACTCTTTAATGACTCTAGGTTTTGTTTTGGTGGTCTTGGAGAGTTCACTCTCCAATCATATTCCAAGGCCCTAATCCTATCTAATGTTGGTTTGATAACAAAGAAAAGAGTCTAATTGTTTTTAATTTATGAATTATTTTCTTATGGTTGTTGTTATGTCAAAGGGAAAAGGGATGAAACGTTTAAGGTGTTTACTCTTAACCCTACCAAAGTAATGCAAAAATGCTAATGCACTTGTTCATTTCGATGAATTCTAACTATGGGAGGGCAAAGATATATTTTTCTTTGTAAACTTCAAAATGAAACCTCTCAAACACCAAGCAACCATGCAAAACAAATCAGATCCAAACTTTTGACAAGATCTCAGACCAAACAATTCAACAATGGACTTTTTCTTGAATGATTTAAAATCTTGTAAGCATGCAAACATTTTTTTTTTTTTTTTCCAAATACGATGCAAAAAGTCTCGTATTCTAAATAAGAACACAAGCTACAAATATAAAACCAACAAATCAACAAGAAATGGTTGTAGGAAATTGGTAATGATGTTGAAAAGCACACTCCAATGTCTCTACAAGAATCTCAACCCAAAAATCATAAGGAATGGATCTTAGCAATGTAAAACCCAATCACAAAAGGAAACTCAACCAAATGAGAATATCAATCACTGTAAAAGATAATTTCAGACCCCAAAGTTCACAAGCAACATTCCAATGTAATTCTGAAAAGTGGTCTTAAAATACTCCAAAAGGAAACTCAACCAAATGCACCCTACATGCATTTTTTGTGTGTGGACCCTACAAGGGGTGTTGGGGGTTGCCTTCACTTGACTAGAGACATGGTCATGAGTTGTAATTGTTATAACCAATGACAACACTAGTGGAACTTATGAAATTGTTCCCTATCACGAGTTGTCAATGGGGAAACCATGGTAGGAGGGAAAGAAAGGAATGGAGAAACTGCGATAGGAGGGAAAGGAAGGAAAATTAAAACTTAAGCTAGAACTCAGTAAGATGAAATGAAATCACCTAAAAATAAATCTCAAATCCACTTTACACTCACAAGCAATAATCAAGAGGCTCTAATAGAGAGAGGATATAGGGAAACAAATCAATTATAAACCCTTAAGACTAGACACATCCATATATGATAAAAATATCTAAGGAATATGCAATTTTTAAAAGCTATAGGGGGTGTCGTGGGTCATCCAACTTGCAACATGTGACCATATATAGCTTGTCGCGATTTATTAGTACATAAACCAATGACATTGTCGCTCTATATTCAACAACAAACAAGCAACACACTACAAAATTTAGGAAAATAAAAAGATCTTCCTCAAATATTCCATATATAAGAGATCTACACTCTGTGGGAGTGCTAGGGAAGAAAATAACTAACTCAAAATAGAGGATCTTAGGAAAGGGATTCTAAACTAGAGAAGAATCAAATATTCTTCCGCAGTGGAGTCACCAGTTCTTGTTGATACTGAGAGGGGGGTGAATCAATATCAAGTACAATTTAAAACTTTTTTCAACTTATACTTAAACCATTCAATTATATCCAAGGAGAAATGAACAATAACATAATAGCTACACCAATACACCATGCACAATATATGAGAAATAATCAACAATTATTGTTTAAGGGAAGTAATGACTTCCAAAGGTAGCTACAACTTCCAAATGTAAAGGGAGGGATAAACCTCCAAGAGGAAGATACAATCCTCCAATATCAAGAGAGAGTTTAAATCTCCATCCTTGCTCCTTATTTCCACCCAATAATATATGCGAGATAATAAAACTTTACATTAAATCATCACCATCAACCAACCATCACATAGAACCTGATAATGCTTCCCGAGACTTATTCAATTTCTGCAATTATTCAATTCTTGGAATACTATGATCCTATAGATAATATTACTCAATGTATTCTCTGAAACTTCTCCAAGTTTCACTCCTTGAATCCTCCCCAAAAAGAAGTTATAGAGAGAATGGTAGACCTTGTTCAATTCTAGTTTATTCAGGAGACCAAACTTGTACAGAATGCCCCACGCTCAATATTTAACATCATATTATGAAACTCGCACACAAGAAACTAATGTATATACTATTTCCAATTCAATTTTTCCCACTTCATTTGGATTCTCTATGAAGACATTATGACTGTTTTACCTGGAACACCTGTTTATTGACTAGCTTCAGGACTGGTCAAAAACCCTATCTTCCACAGAGTCTATCTCCATAATAATAGTGAATAAAGAGTTGAAACTTTTAACACAAGTACCTTGATATGTCTTATCAATACCATAGCAATTTCACCATCTGAATCATTCTAGAAAAAAAATTATAGCGAAAATGGTAAGATGACCTAAAAATGACATACCTTAGAACACATCACCAAAAGACTTCATCCTCCCTTGAAATCCGACCTTCTTTACTTATGATTTCCTATGAAATTCAACTTGTGTATCAAATGATTATATAATTATATTTATTTGTACCATTTATGTCACTTCCTTTTAACATTAGGGCCGACCTGGCACTTTCTTATTTTGTAATTTTTTTCTTTAATTATCTTCAGGGCCTACATGTACTTCCTTCTTCAATTCACTTTGTCATCTTCAAAAATTCATTTCTCATCAACCATGAGGATCCACGTGACATGCCACATACCACTAGAAACAACTTGATGTATACTATCCATCCATGGGTGTTTTATCTGAATGTGCGTTGTCCTTCATGTGCAAATACCTCCATCAATCTTGCGGTCCAAAACCAATGACTAGGGTTGATATCAATGACAACAACCAATCTTCCAACAATCTCCCTCTTTGTCATTGATGGAAACACTCATGCTCCCCCTATCATCATGATCCCAATTTCTCTCCCCCTTTGACATCAATGGAAAAGGGTAGAGCTTCTCCCCCTGAGTTTAATGGCAAAAGGTAACCTTCTTCTTTGGGGCTACTCCCCTTGAACATGTGGCACTCAATAATACTTCATCCTTATTTTTGGTCTTTGGGACTTTTTGTTCCTTGGAATCATTTTGTGTGGCTTCTGTATTCTCTCTCTTCTTCATGTCTAGGATGTATATGTTGTTCGGTCTTCTTGTTGTAGTTGCAACCAATCTTCCTGAGTTATTTTCTCTGATTTTACATTTTCGGGAGTCAAACATAAGAGTGTATCCTTGATCACACATTTTACTAACACTGAGTAGATTATGCTTCAAGTCTTCAACCAATATCAGATTCTATTCTTTTTACATTTTTTCTTCCAATTTCTACTACACCTTCTCCAAGTATTTTGCCAGATGAGTCATCTCCAAATGCAACATTTCCACCCTTTCTCTTCAAGCTGATGAATTTGTCTTGATCCCGGGTCATGTGTGAAGAACATACATTGTTTATGTACCATTCATCTTCTTCTTTACATTCTTCAACGGTTAATACGATTCGAAAATCTTCATTATTTGGAATATCTTTCCTTCTTCATACTGTGGTTGGCATAGAGACATCTTCATTCATATATCTGCAATCGCGTGCTTTGTGACCAAGATAATTACATTTGTAACATACAATATTTTTGTCCATAAATGGGGAAAATGAATTATAACTTCTATTGACAAATCCGCGATTATTTCCATATCATCTATTTACACCATTCATGTTTCTTGCGTATTTGTTCCTTTCATTGATTCTGCAACTAATTGCCTTATGTCCAAAATTTTCACAAGTATAACAATGACCAAGAAAGAAATTTTGATACCTTGGAGTAAGTGGCCTTCTTTGTGATGTAGTCCATTGAGGTTCATGATCTACTCTTCTATAGTTTCCTTCATATTGATTGAAGCTTCTTTGATTCCTAAAGGTAAGAGGTCTTCTTGGATATTCATCTCTTTTGTAATCATTCCTTCTTTCTGGTATCATGCTCCACTTCTCATCAACTGTCTGTGTAGCTCTTTCTTCAACCTTCTTGTTGGTATTTTCATCTTCTTTGTATGAAGTTTCACCCATCCATCCAAGATGTGTTAAGTCTTTTGGCACTTGAGATTTTCTTAAGCTCTTCCTCAATGAGACAACTTCTTGTTCAAGTTTATCATAATCTTCTTCTTTATTCATCATTTGGATATTCCTTACTTCTCCTATTCTTCTTTCTTCTTCGAGTAGAGTTTTTAAGGAAATGTTTTTGTCTATTAGTTTCTCAAAGTCTTCTAATTGTTTCTTCAAGCTTACAACTGTGTTTTCACAACTACCCAATTCACTTCTTAGTTTTCTATGCATATCTTTGAGCTTGCTATTTTCAATCTCAACATACTTCAATATTTTTAGATTCTTATCTTCTTGTTGAATAATTTATGCTTCATGATTTTATTCTTCTTCATTAGAATTTTCATCTTTAGTGTCATCTCTTTCAATCCCTGTATGAGGACATTCAAATTCAACATGTCCCACTCCTTCACAATTGAATCAAAATACTTGACCTCTATTTGCTTCTTTGAAATATGAGATGTTGTAATTTGCTTTAATTTCTTCTTCTTCTTCTTCTTCTGCTGCTGCTTCTTCCCTTGCATAAAGGTCTTGTAGCTTGTCCCAAATCTCTTTTGATGATGCAAATGATCCCACCTTGGATTTCACTGAATCTGTCAATCCATCCAGGATGATATCTATTGCCAATTTATTGTTCCTTTTTGCTTCCTTCTAAGATGTAGTCTTTGGTTTCTTCAAGGCATTGTATCCTCAAGCAACTGAGAAACAAACATCTTCCCCAAGAGCTTTCAAGTAAGTTTCCATTCTATTACTCCAGTATTCAAAATTTCTTCCATCAAATGGTGGAATCCCATTTGAAATTTTGTCTTCCATTTCTTCTTAGAATCTTCCTTCCAATGGTTAAAATGTACTGAAGGTAACCTTCTCGGATACCAATTATTGATACTGAGAGGGGGGTGAATCAGTATCAAGTACAATTTAAAACCTTTTTCAACTTATACTTAAACCATTCAATTATATCCAATGAGTGATGAACAATAACATAAGAGTTACACCAATACACCACAATACACCATGCACAATATATGAGAAATAATCAATAGTTATTGTTCAAGGGAAGTAATGAATTCCAAAGGTATCTACAGCTTCCAAGTGTAAAGGGAGGGATAAACCTCCAAGAGGAAGATACAATCGTCCAATATCAAGAGAGGCTTGAACTCTCCATCCTTGCCCCTTATTTCCACCCAAGAATGTATGAGATATAATAAAACTTTACATTAAATCATCATCATCAACTGACCATCACATAGAACCTGATAATGTTTCCTGAGACTTATTCAATTTATGAAATTCTTCAATTCTTGGAATACTATGATCCTATAGATAATATTACTCAATCTATTCTTTGAAACTTCTCCAATTTTCACTCCTTGAATCCTCCCCAAAAAGAATTTATAGAGAGAATGGTAGACCTTGTTAAATTCTTGTTTATTCAGGAGACCGAACTTGTATATAATGCCCCACACTCAATATTTAACATTATATTATGAAATTCGCACACAGGAAACTATAGTCCATACTATTTCCAATGCAATTTTTCACACTTCATTTGGATTCTCTATGAAAAAGTTATGACTGTTTTACCTGGAACACCTATTTATTGACTAGCTTCAAGACTTGTCAAAAACCCTATCTTCCACAGAGTGTATCTCCATAATTATAGCGAATAAAGAGACGAAACTTTTACCACAAGTACCTTGATATGTCTTATCAATACCATAGCAATTTCACCATTTGAATCGTTCTAGAAAAAACGTTATAGCGAAAATGGTAAGATGGCATGAAAATAACATACCTTAGAACACATCACCAAAAGACTTCATCCTCCCTTGAAATCCGACCTTCTTTACTTCTGATTTCCTCTGAAATTCGACTTGTGTATCAAATGAATGTATAATGATATTTATTTATACCATTTATGTCACTTCCTTTTAACATTAGGGCCCACCTGGCACTTTCTTATTTTGTAATTCTTTTCTTTAATTATCTTCAGGGCCTACATGTACTTCCTTCTTCAATTCACTTTGTCATCTTCAAAAATTCATTTCTCCTCAACGATGAGGATCCACGTGACATGCCACATACCACTAGAAACAACGTGGTGTATACTATCCATCCATGGGTGTTTTATCTGAATGTGCATTGTCCTTCATGTGCAAATACCTTCATCAATCTTGTGGTCCAAAACCAATGACTAGGGTTGACATCAATGACAACAACCAATCTTCCAACAGTTTTGTTATGGAGAGATATCATAGGTGGATATTAAGATCTCCCTAGGATCTACATATTGATCCAAGATAGACAACGGGATAGAATTTTATAGCTATCCTTTAGACTCAAGCAATTGGATTCACAATTAAGCTAATAAGTGGTGGAAATAACATACCTTTTCCTAAAGGTTGTCCTTTTTATATCATGGCTACTTCCTGAAGTTCTAGCTCCAACTTATGCAACTTGCTTCCTGCATACAAAGGACAAACAATTCTTTCCTACTTCTGTTCTTAGTGTTATAATCGTAGATATAGCTTGGATCTAACATGATCTATGTTAAAATAAACCAGATTTGAACATTTATGTGTGAAAACAAACATTCATAGGGGAAAACCAATGATCTATTAATCTAAATAATGGAATTACCTCAATACAATTACCTCTTAGTGCAAATGCATTCCCCTTTTCCCCTTTCGCCTTCCTCCACCTCAAATCTTTAACAAATCTAGGAAAATTGATTTCAATTGATGTAGATGGAGAAGAACCTTTAAATGTTAAGAACCACATATCAATATAGCATAGAAAAACCTCAG
>SNQJ01S0002089.1:175491-196868 GCA_010110895.2 Picea sitchensis
AGCCTCTTCGAGGGGGAAACCTCCTTTTACCCCACTTAAATGTTCAAGTACAAGATGATTCAAAATGAAAATGTCTCCTTGGTATATATAGGAGACTAGGAGGTATAATTACAACTAATGGCCTAAAACCAACATAAATAAATTAACATTACTAATATAATATGCCCCAATTAAGGGGTAATGAGCCAATATTAGGGCTTAACATTAAATTTTAGCAACATATATCTGTAAATGATTCTTCCTCCTCATGCTCTAGATGTTCCTTCTTTATATAAATCCTTGGAAGGGGCTTGGTAGAGATTCTAGATCTTCTAGAGGCCAATGGAGACTCATGTGATGTGAGTTCCAAGGCTCATGCCACAAAGAACTAAATCATCTCTCGATTTCCTCTTCGAAACTCTATGAATCTAGAAGGTTACAGAGGGTGTTACGGGTCACACTATAGCTGACTAGCAACATGTCGGTTGTTGTCCATATATGACAAGCGACAACCTACAAAACTGTCTGAAATATTAAGTTAGAGTTATGCCTTGGCTTTCATCTTATGTTGTATCCCCCTCTGGTCTTATAGGGTGGAAATTAATGACATAACAAGAGTGAATTAATACTATTGTAATTAAGGATATGAAGATAGGAAATGGGATTTGTGTGTGTGGAATTTAGAAGATTAGATGCTCAAGTTCGTGGATGCTTCAAGAAGATATACATCAATTTAATACATGAGGTCTCCTAGATTTCTTCAAAACCCTCATAACTCTAAACTTATAACTTTCACAAACCTCCGTAAATTCTAACTCCCTTTCCAACTCCAAAACTCTCAAACCCATCTAAGAACATGAAATGGGTTTTATTTTTTTCAACATTAAATTTTGCTTCCAACTAAATCCAAAACCATAATTTTTTTTTATAATATTTAATTTACATACTACAAATGAGTATGAAAAGTTGAGGAATTTTAGCATTTATTTAGCGTAGATTATAATCAATCAATTATGGTATGGGAATCGAATATGATATGTCATGGATGAGGATTTAGAAGAATATAATGGTTGATGCGGTCAATGTGTATATATCCTTTCCTATGAAATATCTATTCATTGAGCTCTTGAATTAAACACTCCCTATCCTGATTATAACAAAATGTTTTTTTTTTAAAAGATAGTTGGATTTATTTTAACCTAAATATGATTGATTGAAGCCTACATTTCAACGTCCCATTACTTGATAACTATGATTGCATTATACTACCTTCCTATGGTTGAGATATGGTGCTTGTCATTTGTTAGCTACATTAATTATATGTTACCTTTTATGCTTATTGATTATGTATATAATAATTGGTCCATAGGGTTTGAGCTTTCAATGAAGACATTTGATTTATAGTGCCCCTAATTAGTACTATCTATATGTCCTTTGTTATAAGTTGTACCATGTTATTTATAGGTTTTATTACCATGTGCCTACGTTGCAAAATAATATTTATTATGATGGTAAAGGTTGCATTTTCCTTTGTAATGATAACCTACAAACAACTTTTAGGCCTGTAGAAATTATGAATGTTGTTTGAGAACAATAACATTGTTGTAATTTAGTTACAAATTGTAAATAATAAGCAACGAATCATATATACATCATATACATATATATGGGGGAGAACAAGTAATTAAGGACAAAATAAACAAGTATCTTTTATTATAATATCATAGCTCTTGTATCTCCATTTATATAAGGAAAAATTGATACTTTTTTACAGTGCTTTTACAAAGGAGGGTGGTTAAACTACCATAACTACTTTTAGTTGCTTGGTTGACCAGGCTAGTCGATCAATTAACCCAACCCACTTGGTTGACTAGATACATACAATTTATTCTATTCTTTTACCCAATCGACTAGTCAACCAAGGTGCCTACAATATATCGCCCAACCTCAAAGTCTTATTCATCCTAAATAAGTGAGGATATGAGCGCAAAAAGTCATTACAAAATTGGATTCAAAAAATCTCTTTGATAAAAAAATTTAATTACAAAACTTAGATATGAATGCTACTAGTCTATGTCATTTCTACAACATTCATTGATTTTTCAACTTATGGAATTGAATGAAGGAAACGATCATTTGGGCCAACTCTCAAGGGATTTGGTTGCTCTACTATTTTTCTTATAGCTCTTGAAAGATCTGGTTCATCTCTAGGTAGTAGCCTAACTCATAAGGTTCTCCACCAACTTCATGCATATAATAGACCTTTGTAAAATTCAACCCCAATTGTATGTGCACATTGGGGGGTAATGATCTTCTTATTGGCTATCTAACTCTCCACCTATTACGAGTTTCTTTAACATTCTTTAGCCATTCATTAAATAGATAGTATAGTTATATTTTATTCTCTTGCCTTTCCAAATTATGGCAAGGCATTGCTAATTCCACATAGTTGATGTGCTAGATAGAGTGAATGATGAGTCACTTACATGGATTATCTTTTCCTTGGAAATTTAAATTAAAAAATATAAGAATCTAATGCCCTTATCGGTTTCTTGGAACTGTTCAAAAATTGTCTTCAAAATATTAGCTAAGTACTATGTATTGTTGTATACTATGTCATTTTTTAATATGCCTCCAACTAGTGGTAGCCTACTCAATACAATGTTTGATGCTCTTCTTGAACTGGTCAAACACAAGGACACAATTATGCATGCCCATTTCATTTCTTCCTCTCCAACCCAATTACATACGAACCCATTTGAATTTTTGGTGTTAGTCACCCCAATGAATATCTCGATCTATTCTTTGCATTTGACAATTTAGGAATCTCCTATTCCTTATTTGGTAGGCCTACATGTAATCCTCCTTACAAGCTTTACATTAATCTCAATGTATTAATCTAGCAAAATCTTTCAACCATGATGTCATCTAACTATAAATTTAGTTGTTTCTTTTTTCTAATCCATGCATTTTCAAGCTTTGTTGTTCTTTTTTTCAATTGACTGTCTTTTATTTCCCACTTGTAGAAATTCAACCAATGTTTTTTCTAGAGCATATTTGTTCCATCCTCAAATCCTTGATTCTCTATAATCCATGTCATAATTCAGTCAAGGCCCTCTTGTCAAACTTCTTCTTTGTTCTTGGTTCTATATGCCATGACATCTTTGATTTCAGTGGAATTGTGATTGACCCCCATGTCTCTACATTTGCTATATTATATAATCACTCTACCATTTCTCTATAGACCTTCATTCTTTCCTCTTCCTCCTTCATTTGGAAACATTCCCAAATATTCTCTAAGTGTCTTTGTAAATTGTGTTGAAGATTTCACCTAGGATTGCTTTATAAAACTATCACCTACTTGCTTAAATGATTTGAACTTCTCACATGTATTTTCGTCAAGTTGTTGATGATGGGCTTCATTAATGCTCGACGAATCCTTTCCTTCTTTATATTTTTATTTTCCCATGTTTTTGTCGAAAATTTCACTTGTAGCATCATTCATAGTGGTTATGGAATCTAGCTAATTGATCACATCTTCCTATGGTGAACAAAATGGGTGTATGTATTCTTTCAATCATTTCTTCACCCGAGTCAACCTCATTCTTTCATTGTTATTGTTTGTATTCACTTTTATACTACAATGACTCCCTATGTTTATGACACTGTTTTGTTCAAATGGGGATTTTCTACTTGAAAATTCTTGTTTACTTTGTCAAATTTCCTTATATTTGCATTCTTTGTCTCTTTCCCCTTTACTTTTTTTGTAGGATGATTCTCTATTCTCTTCGACTGTTCTCTATTTTTCATGTCTGGTTGACTTATCTCTAACTCTTTTGTCATGTTTATTTTGTTTACATCCTCTCTTCTCTATCTTGTACTTATGCAATTCTTTAGTTTCTTATCTCTCCCTATCAATTGCCATTGTTTTTTTTATTGAACTATCTTTAATTATTGGTCTCTTTCTAGTGGATAGAATTTAGTGGTTCAACAAATCCCCTCTCACTAAATAATTATAATATAATTCTACTCTAATTGACATAAAATACCTATTCCATGTACCTTCAATTACCATGGACTAATAATTTAAAACATTCAATTAAGGAAATAACATAAGATAACTATTGCCATAATAACAATCTACTTCAAATAATTGTGATACTCAAACTAACTGATCAAGATGCAATAGTTTAAATTACACCTAGTGAAATCATGATGTTATTAAATCACTAATATAAATAAAAAAAACTCCATAACCACTAAATATTACGAGATTTATTGTAAACATTTGTTTATCATTATCCATTTAGGTTTTCCATGAAGATCATGTTTAGATACAAAATCACTATACACTTTCATAAGTATAAATATATGATTTAAGTTACAGGGGTTAGTTTGATTGGTATATGTTCTTATGTGAACATTGATGGAGGTATCATGATCAAATCCCATCGAATCCCTTGGGGTTACCAATATGTGTTTTGGTTGGAACTTACATCTATCCTCTATCCAAAAAACCAAGGAAGAGGGGGAAAATCTATGAGGAGCTAGCAATGCACCAAAATCCTCACTTGGAACACTTAATACATGGGCAAGTGAGGGACTATATTTCTCTGGAAAAAACTAAATCCATGATTTAAGACACTAAATAACAACTTTACAATAGAGCTATTATGACACAGCCACATTAGTCCCAAAAATATCATAAGGTTGTCTTTTCATATCATCTCCTCATTAAAACACTTGTCAACACAAAAGTTATATAAAAATAATAATAATCTATTTTTAAGGTCACGACCAAGCCAGACACCAAATTGGTGTATGAGACCCCCTCTACCCAGTGATTTGACTGATAAAGTCTACGGAGATCTAGATACCCTACCCCATTTTGGATTTGAACTTGTGACCTCTTAGGAGGAATCACATGTTCTTAACCATTAGACCCACTCAGGCTACATACAAATACAATCGTAAATAATTTACAAACATCTACCTAGGATAAACCTATGACAGATAACCATATTATCTTATAATCTTTATTATTAATTTACAAAACCATAACCGAATGAGAAAAAGACAAAGTATTTCACAATGATACAATTATTTAAAAAAGTATAATATAAAAATATTTCACTTAAATGCCAAAATTTCCACCTAGCGCACCATGAGGTTATCCAACAAAATAGTTGCATTCCAAAATCACACATTATGCAAGCAAACCCAAGACTTTTCAAAACATGGAACCTGCCTCGACTCATAACATTTTAACCAATAAAAAATAAAACACAAAAATATCCACCATGATAACAAGGACAATTCAAGGTCATTGCATTTTAAGAGATGAAGAAAAAATTCCATTCCACACATCAAATTCAAAAGGACCAAGAGACAAATAGTCAAGTAAAAGAGTAACTATCATTAATACAATATAATAGTGTAACTTTGTTCTATGGAAAAGGCCATGATGACTTTGAGTGTGGGAGACCATCCTAAGAATTAGACGAATGGACAAAATACCAATATCATTAACGCTTAACGATGTTCATATGCTTCTCATGAGCTACTTGGGCTACTCATAAGTGTTTAAGTCAATAATAACCTTTTTGCCCGAGGGAAAGAATGTATTATAGACTACTCCCATATTATTCTCACATCATCATTATAATGACCTTTAATCTAGCAACCTAGCCCACTCCCATGATGTGTAAATAAAATATAGTGATTTGTAAATAATATATAGTGTGGTCATCCAAATGCAACCTCAACTATTACTTAAAAAAAGTTTCCTATAATCAATATAATAAATAAAATATAGTGTGGTCATCCAAATGCAACCTCAACTTCCTATAATCAATATAATGTCGCCATAAGAAGGAAACTTGGAATTCTTCCAAATTTGCAATAAACTATGGTAGGCCCGCCCCATGTGAATTAATGAGGAACATAAAGAGGCCAATATCCCCATTTAAAAATTTGATCCTTATAACCCCATTTAAAAACTTATCCTAGACTACTTTTAAGTGATGGGATGGAAAGCATTTAGGAGATTATAACGAGCACAAGATAGGCATACATACATAACAATTACACAATTTTAAAAATAGTATTTTAATATCAATGGATATCACCCGTATGCCATCCAAGACTCATTGGAGAAAAATCCCATAAAATAATCACTACAGCAAAGCAATGATATCCGTACCTACTCTCTTGAGGCTCACATTATACACAATCTCAAAAATCATATTCCAATTAATGCACTCAACATGTAGAAGTTTTAAATTATAAGTTTCAAATTAGACTCCTTTAAATTGATCTCACCAAAAAACAATTTTGATAGCAAGGAGAAGGGAGTAGGGATAACCTTATACTTGATTATAATTGACCATGATTGATTACATGTGTTCATGGTTGAATATATCCCTAATATTTTAACCACTGATTTTAATAACAAATTAAGGTCATAACTCCTATCCTATTAATTATGGTAATTATGGTTCACTCTAGTTGACCATGGTTGCATATAATTTTCCATGATTGAAGCTACCCCACTAACTAACCACTAACCCTTGACCTAATGACTCATTGAAAAATATGGTTGATTATGGTTGACCATGCTCAACCATGCTTGACTGTGTTTGACCATGGTTGACTATAGGTGTCCATGGTTTAATGTAGACTAAATATGTCGATGATTGATGTTATTAACCCATTAAACCCCTAACCCCTAACCCGATAATGATGGTTGCACATGGTTGAGCCTAATTTAACATGGTTTCATATAGTTATCCACGGTCGATGCTATGTTACTAAATGCCCACTAATCCCTGACCTAATGACTGCTAACAAATATGGTTGATCATGGTTGAATGTATCCCTAATGTGCTAATCATTGATGCAATTAACCCCCTAACCCCTAAACCAATATTGATGGTTAACCATTATTAATCTCAGTTGACCATGATTGCATAAAGTTTTCCATGCTTGATGTGATCTTGGCACTAATTGACCATTAACCCCTAACCTAATGACCACTAATGAATATGGTTAATTATGTTCAACCATGGTAGACTATAGGGGTCCATTGTTGAATGTGGTCCTAATATATCAATGATGATGCTACTAGCCCACTTACCCCTAACCCCTAACCAAATAACAATAGTTGACCCTGGTTTACCTTGGTTGACCACCATTTCATATGTGTTTTCATGGTTGATGCTACTCCATTGATTGACCATTAATTCCTGACCTAATCACCACTAACAAATATGATCAATAATGGTTGACTATGGTTGACTATAAGAGTCCATTGTTCAATGTATCCCTAATATGTCAATGGATAATACTGCTGACCCACTAGCCCCTTAACCTCTAACCAATAACGTTAATTGACCATGGCTAACCATTGCATATAGTTCTCCATGGTTGATGCTAACCCACTAACTGACTACTAACCTCTAACTTAATTTCCACTAACAAATATGGTTGACTATATGTGTCTATTGTTGAATGTAGCCTTAATATGTCAATGGTTGATGCCATTAACCCCTTAACCCCTAACCCAATAATGATAGTTGACCAATGTTGATTGACTCTGGTTGACGATGGTTGCATATAGTTATTCATGGTTGAAACTACCCCACTAACTGACCATCAATCCCTAAACTAATGACCACTAATGATTATGGCCGACTATTTTAAAACATGGTTGACTATATGTGTCCATGGTTGAATGTTGCCTTAACATGTCAATAGTTGATGCTACTAGCCCACTAACCCTTGATTCCTAACCTAATAATGATGGTTGACCTTAGTCGATGATGACTGCATATAGTTGTTCATGGTTGAATATACTCCACTAACTGAGCATTAACCCTTGACCTCATTACCACTAACAAATACGTTGATAATGATTGAATATGTCTGATCATGGTTGGATATAACTGTCCATGGTTGAATGTTTCCCGATATGTTGATTGATGACACTAGTAACCTAAAAACATTGTACTCCTAACCCAATAATTATGTTTGACCATGGTTGGATTCAGGTAAACCATAGTTGTATAAAGTTCTCCATGGTTGATGCTACCCCACCAATTGACCACTAGCCCATGACCTAATGATTGCTAACATATATGGTTGATAGTGGTTGACTATAGGTGTCCATGGTCGAGTGTATCCATCATATATCAATGGCAAACACTACTGATATATTAACCCCCTAACCCTTAACCTACTAATGATGGTTAACCATGGTTGCATATAATTGTTCATGGTTGATGCTACCCAATTGACCCACCATGAACTACTAACTTGATGATCTCTATTGAATATGGTTGACTATGTTTGACCATGTAACTATAATTGTCCATTGTTAAATGTAGTCCTAATATGCCAATGGATGATGTTACAAGCTTGAGTGAGATACACATAAAAGAAAAAAACCTTCCCTCCAAGGTTCACTTGAAATAAGTTAATTCTTGTTGGCTAAAGAGAATCAAATGCCTAAGAGAGTTGTTGATTGAGTGTAATATTATTAACATTAGAAGGGGTGACATATTTTTTAAACCTATTGATTTGACCAAAGAGTTAGATGACCCACATTTAATAATGGACACAATACTTTTGTCAAAGGAACAAATATTAGATCAATTGGAAGAATTAAAATCTGCATGGGCCAATGAATTTAGCGATTCAATTGAATTCTCTGAAGATGAAATAGAAAGGTGGCTTGTTCGGTATGTAAATAAGAATGGCGATATTGAGGACACACTCCATAAATTAAGGCTTTATTTGAGAGAATTGGAGAACGAGTTATTTGAAACTAAGACCAAGCATGAAATAACGGTTACTTCAATGAGGGAGTATATAAAACAATGGTTAACAAAGGACTTAGTTAAGATAACCGAGACATATCAACAAGAAGTAGTTATATCAGTTATGCCACCTCCAACACAACAACAACTGACTACAAAATATGCCACCAGAAGAAATGACGGTTCAAAATTTCCATCACAGTAAGTCGAGTAGTCATCCTATTCTTTCTTTCACCACCTTTTTCTTCCTCAACCAATTGTATTTTTTCCTTTTCTATTCCTAGAATCCATGAAACCAAAGGCTGAAACTTGACTGTTTTCTTTTGTCTTCTAGGTCTCTCTTCATTTTATGGTCCACGGGAGCCCCATCCCAGTCCTCTTTGAAGGACAAATGTGTTTTACTTTCATTGAAGTCTAAGATAATATTATTTATTTATTTTATAAGGACACCTATTATTTTTTGAGGTTCCTAGAGAAATATTCATGACATAACATTATTGATTTCTCAAACTTTAAGTTTTAAGCACGAGATTGCAAATGTGCATCTATCAAAATACTTTTTTCATCTAATGAAATTATCATTTAAAGTTCTTTGCCATATGCAGTCCATATTTTCCTTTCCTGTGCTGAATATCGTGTCTTACTTTGATGAATGTTGTGATGGAAATTCCATCCTATGATACTATATACTCTTTTGGTTTACAAATATTTTAATACAGTGAAAAGATTCGCTTTCTATAATATACCTAGTCCTTTCTTAGGTATTCTTTGCATGTGGATATTTATTTCAATAATAATCCTAGTCCTTTCTTAGGAATTTATCTGTTCTTGTGTGTTATTTAAAATAGAGGAGTACCACCTCCTTAAAAATGCAGGGGGATTTATCCTCGTGATGTTGTCTTGAATACCATAAGATAGTCTTTTAGATCAACATTTTTGGCGAACATATTGGGGAAATAAACAAAAGGTCGGTTTCACAAACCAGAATTTGATGACCCTAATAGAACCCAACCAACCCCAACTACAAATTGGATTGAGAGATCAAACAAGTATCTTGCACCAGTTGTATGACCTAACAATCACAACAATAAGGAGTCATGAAGAACTTGAAAGAACTTGGGAAGTTCTTTCTCAAGAAGTAAAAAGAGTAATAACATTGAGACAAAGAAGATGATAGCCATAAACTTTAAAAGCTAGAATCATACAAAGGTCCATTAACAAGAAGTAAAAGCAAGAAACTTGAGATTCATCAAGATGCTCAAAGTTCAAGACCTAAAGCAAGTAGTATAATAATCATGGGTGATCGAGAAGAACAAAGAAATGAAATTCTCAATGAATAAAGAGAAACAAACTAAAGACAAAGAAACCCTAGAAGGAGAGCGAAGTATAGCCCACTTAATTTACAAGGACCCTACCTCAATGAATTGTACTTGTATTTTTAGGTGATGGGATTATGGATCCTAAAATTAATATGGATCAGTGTCTTAGTATTTGTAATATTCATTTGATTGGACATGATGATGTAATGGTTAGAGAATTTATGCAAACTTTGATAGGCCTAGCCTATGAATGGTATTTTTCTCTCTTATCTCAATCAATTGGTTCATTCGATGATATAGAAGATATGTTCATGACTATATATGCACAACCTATTGCATACCATACTCTTCTTACTAATTCACCCAAATACATCTCCAAAAGGGTGAAGGATTAGGTATTTTAACTTACGTTTTTTGAAGAAATTAAATCAAATCTCAGATGGGAAATGCCCAAATGATCCTGTTATATTTGGATGCTACAAGAATTCCATGCCCTCAAATATGAACTACGCAATAAGAGATGCACAAATAGATACATTAAATGAAACAATTCGAAAAGCACCATAAATGGAAGAATACATGTTAGAAACTAATGTTGATCCAAGAATTATTCTTGGCAAAGTGCAAAGGCATATGACCAGTCTGTCAATATTACCTCAGGGACCATCCACTTCTAGAAGTTTTGAAAATTGAGCAATTGGGGGAGGAATTATTCAAGGCTTACCCCCTATTGTGAGAAATGATTGTGGAGTTTCTCAAGAAACTAGACAAAAGATATATATTGATCACATGAGCATGACTATTAGACAAATGTAGAACGAGATAACTCAACTCAAGAGGAGTGGAAATATCATTCTGACACATCAAAATATGAGAGCTCCATTTCCTGATCAAAGAGGAATAAATTATAGAGAGCAAGGAATTGAAGATCACAGACCAAGAGCACCCATAATTCCAAATCCAAATGTTGTTGTGATAGAAGAAATTATAGAAGAAGAAAATTTTGAGCCCTTTGATCAAGAAACAATCACTAGTCAAGATGAAGTCTTGGAATCATTCCAAATGGAGGAGGGATCATCATATTTTCATATTTTTGATGAAAAAGAAGATTCTAAATATTCACAAGACAATGTTGTTCATACCATAACTCAAGAAAATAAATTAAAAACAAGGGAGCAACTAGAAAAATAAAAAGCAAAAGTAAATGATCCAAAAACAACAAAACATCAACCAATTGTTAACCAAAAAAACACACCATTGCAAATGAATTAAAATCTAGTTGATGAGTTAACTAAGCTTCAGATTACCTTACCATTCATGGAGGTAGTCAAGATACCTCAACAAAGGGAGAATATTTTGAATATATTAGATGATACAAATTCAAGAATAGAGGCAACCGTGGTGAACACACGATAACAACAAAATTTCACATCAGTGAGACCAAGAGGGAAGATTCCACCTTTTTATATATCCTTAGAGAATCCTAAATTTACACTACATAACTGCTTGGTGGATAATGGAGCTACTAACAATATCATGACATTATCAGTGATGGAAGCTCTTGGAATGAAGTGTACAAAATTCTATGATACTAGTGAAAATATATATGCCATTGACTCAAGAAAAGTTCCAACTTATGGAGAAATTAAATATTTCTGCACATGGATAAGTGAAACACCTCACATTACAACAATATTTACCATCATAGTAGTTGATCTGCCTTCAAATAAAGATGGAACAATGATCAGAGTTCCTCGAGAACATAGAAAGCTAGTATCATTTAAGAAAAATGAAACTGAAATGATGCAAAAATATGTAGATTCTGAAATAGGGAATTATGTTGTTTTCAACATAGAACAACTAAATTCACCTAAGCAAAATGAAGAAAGTTCTTTCCAAGGTTTCTGGAAAATGTCATTCGATGGTGCTTTCTCTAAGTCTGGAACTGTAGTTGGCATTATTTTCAAAAGTCCCCAATCTTGTATTTACCCACATGCAATTAGATTAGAATTCCATTGTACTAACAATGAAGCATAATATGAAGCATTTATTGAAGGATTGACCCTAGCCCTTCAAATGTAAGTAAAATATCAGGTGGTGGTTGGTGATTCAAAACTAGTTATCAATCACATTAAGAAAATATATAGAATAAAAAAGGAAATATTGAAACATTATGCAAGAAGAGTGTGGGTAATTATAGAATCTTTTAATTATTTCAATATTTCTTTTGTTCACCGAGAAAAGAATAAACAAGTTGATTCATTCACAGTGGCCTCTTCCCTTTTCAATACAGATGATACTCAAAGTCAAAATACTTTTCATGTCAAAACAATTTTTTGACCTTCAATACTCGATGATCAAGAGCATTGGTGATTTTTTGAAAATGACGAGCACATTGCAAGATTCATTACAAATCATGATTCAACATTATTTGATGATTAGGAAGAGAACCAAAATGTTCAAAAGAAAATTCACGATCAAAGTGTTGTTGTCCTCCGAAAGAATTATGTCAGTCTGGAATATCTTTTTAGAAGAGATGATCAAAGACCATGGATCCAAAATAGGGACCCTCTATTAGAAATGTTCAAGAGACACATAAAATCAATATCATTTCACATGATTCTCCAAAATACATAAATGTTGGTACTAGTTTCACCACTGAAGAAATAGAGCAACACACTCTTCTTTTCAAAGAGTTTCAAGATATTTTTGCTTGGAGTTATGAAAATTTAAAGGAGCATGACAATTCTATATTCCAACATGTTATACCACTCAAAGAGGGATCAAAACCTTTTAAGAAAAAATTGAGAATGGTAAACCACAAATTGAAGCCCTTAGTAAACATGGAGTTGGAAAAATTAAAAAAGATGGCATAAATTTTCCAAGCAGACACTTAGAATGGATTTCAAATCCTGTGGTAGTTAGAAAAAATAATGGAGAAATTTGTCTTTGTGTTTATTTTAGAGATCTCAACCGAACAAGTATCAAAGAACTTCCCATCGCTTTCATGAGAAAAAATTTGCATGATTATGAATTAAACTAGTCTAGATTGAAAAGCAATCTCTCTCCCTAGCCAAAGAAATATTCCATTTCAAGACTTATATTTTGTCAGTGCACATCATTTCTTATGTACCACACTCACGAGTCAAGATATTGCGAAATAAACAACTCAAAGAAGCTATATGGGAAAATTTGTTGGAAAAAATTCAAGAGTATGATTTAGAGATTAATCCTATGAAAGTTGTCAAGGGGCAAGGACTATGTAGATTCATGAATGGAATTGAAATAGTAAATATATTTTCTTTTAAAACAATTGATGTTGTTATACATAGGATGAGTTTAGAAACATATGAATGGTATAAGAACATAAGAACATAATATTTTATTTGAGATCCAACCAATTTTCTCTTGGAATGAATTCTAAAGAAAGGAGAGCTTTGAAGATGAAAAATAATCAATATGCATTAGTCTCAGGAGTTATTTTCAGGAGAAATTTTGATGGAATTCTATTAAGATGTCAAGATCATTCAAATTCCAAGGAAATACTTCAATAATTTCATAGTGGAGTTTGTGGTGGACATTTGTTTCCAGTTGTAACTTCTCATAGAATCATTTATGTTGGTTATTATTGGTTGCCTATGTTCAAATATGCTTACATAATGATTCCAAAATACCTCCAATGCCAAAACTTTCTGGGGAAGATGAAGAGAGCAACAATGCCACTACAATCTATAACATTGGAGGAGCCATTTGCACAATCGGGCCTGGATGTGATTGGACCAATAAATCCAAAATATGGCAACGAACATGCTTATATCATCATTGCAACTAATTATTGTACCAAGTGGTAAGAAGTTGTGACCCTAAGGAACATTGATTCAGAACAATTGATCCTTTTCCTGAAAGATAATATTTTATCCAGATTTGGTGTCCCAAAAAAATTCATAACAAATAATGGTTCAATATTCATCATGTCTAAGTTTACATTTTTTTGTGGAGAATATGGCATCATCATGGGACAATCATCCAACTATTACCCATAAGGAAATGATTTGGATTAGTTAACAAACAAAACATTAATTCATATTGTTGTGCTCGTTTCGTTATTTGGGTGAGCAAAACATTGGCACTTGCATTCCTAGTTGGGCCTGCTAGACAAGAGAGAAGTTCATGAGTGGGTTAAAGAAGCCAAACCCATGTAATAAATAAATAAACAAACTAAAACAACTAAGGAAATAAAAACTAGAATGCATAAGAAACTTAGAACCATAAACAATCAACCAATGACCAAGATTATGCCACCAATGGATAACTATATTAGTTGACAAAACATCGTAGATAAAAATGAGGACTTATGGGTCCCCTCTTCCTCCTTGGGAGGGCTCTTGAGTTCCCTAATGGAGAGCTCTTCTTACAATGGAAGAAAAAGGACAAATGATGAATAAAATCAATGCCTATTCCCTCAAGAGGTGAGTGGAATGGCCTATTGCAATGGTGCTTGAATACTCCAAGGAGTAAAGATGATTCTCAAGGGAGAATTGAGGAAGCATAACAATACTATGAATATCTTGGTTTCTTAGTGCACCCATGGCTTCCTTTTATAGAATTTCTTCAAGGAAAAATTCAACTGGTTCTTAGTGTGAACAAAGGGACCTTTAGGCCACCCTTTGGTCCTTGACCAGCCCCCCATTCGGATTTTGCTTAGATATGGAGGTCAAATCAAGTTGGGAGCTAGACCATAAGTGGTTGGGGGGTCGACAAGAACCATAAATGCNTTCTTAGTGTGAACAAAGGGACCTTTAGGCCACCCTTTGGTCCTTGACCAGCCCCCCATTCGGATTTTGCTTAGATATGGAGGTCAAATCAAGTTGGGAGCTAGACCATAAGTGGTTGGGGGGTCGACAAGAACCATAAATGCGTCGTTCACATGAGTGCGCCACTTTTCTCATACACAATCACACGTTTTGCACATTGTGCGTTCTAAGGGATTTGTTGGCCCGCACATTGTGCACGCGCTTCCTTTAGTGAGTTTGCACATATCAAGTTTTCCCCAATTGTATAGTTTTTGCCTTTTGAAATGCATTTTAGTGCTGCAGGTGAACTAATTGCTGTATTTCTATAACCATTTGCGTGCAATGTTGAGAATGAAATTTCAGTGATAACATATGCCCCCTGATGTGTGAGGTTAGGAGAATACGTATAGCCGAAATAGATCAATGTTTCATCTACTGAGAGTGACATTGTAATGAAGAGTGCTGAGAGGAATTGAAAGAGCGATCCGTCGGAGGGAGAGGGGAAACTGTGGGACCCAAACCTTTCTCCAGGGAGAGAAAAAAAAAAATATGTATACAAATGAGGTGGGCATGCTCCATGCTCGTGTCATGTAAATCAAAATGTAAGACAATAACTGAAGTTGTATGCTGATGTAGATAACTGTAGTTCCCTTTGGGGTGGTTTGATAACGACATATGACAATTCTGAATGTTGAACATACTCTGAAAAGAGGCAAGGATGCCTGTAAGAAGTGTCGATGACTCGTAGGCATTGATGGCCTAACAAATTCAGAGGTCTTCGGCTGGTATAAAACAACTGCAATAGTCGCATAGTAAGACCCACCGTAACATGAGATTTTGTTGAAGTCGAATGTTATGGGGGTCAATAGAATCAAAGAGAAATGATGATTCTCTCTGTGCCATCCGAGGCTCCTCATTGTGAAGGTAAGGAGAGCCAAGATACTGTTGCCCTTCTGGAAACTGTGTTGATGTTGAAAGAAAGGGAGACACAACTCCAAGAAGCTAAGGGCTTCATGAAATCCATGGAAATAAGATCAGGGATTGATAGGGAACATGAATGAATTCAAGATGCGGTGAGACTCAAGACTTCCCTTGGTTGGGGGTATGTTTGAAGGATGATTGGTAGAAACTGTAAAACTATATCTAATGTTAGGGGGTGGACTAGATATGGGGTTAAATTGTGCCAGAGGCTTGAAAAAGTGGAAAAACTTAGAGATCAGGGGTACATGGACTTTGGGATACTTGGGGTTTGTGAATGATGTCAGAATGAAAAAAGGATAGTGGATTCCCCAACCAAGGGTGACATGGGTTGCGTTTCTGGGAAATGGTCATCAAGGGTGACAACAAAAAGATAAGTAAATGCTGGAAACAAAGGCTTTTTACAATTACTAAATAAATAAAGAATAATTTGGGATGAGTGTACAGATACATAAATGGGTGCCCCAGTGCGAGATGGCTTGGCCTATGAGGGCACAAGTTGAAAAGAGAACTAGCGGAGGGTGGGGGCCCCATGGGTGGTTTTTTGTATGAGGTAAATGAATGGAGGGAAATCTGCATATGGGAAAACTGATGGTGTATGAGATGGTGGGCTAATGACACTGTGGAGGTGCATTCAAATAGAACCGAGATGAGATAACCTAGGAGTCCATTGGGAAATATAGCAATGTGATGAGAAGAAGTATGTGGCTGTTTGTCGGAAGTGCATAAAACTATCGGGAATCCCATCCCTAGGGGGTGAAAGCGACATGAGTGTCAAATTGCCAAGGGGAACTATGAATAGGACAACTCATGTGGGGGAGAGACTAGAGTGCTATTGGGTGATAGTACCAAAATGAAATATAGGTGATGGTACTGCAGAGCCGGACATAAGGACCCTAAAGGTGAATGTTGGAGGGTGTGACTGGGAGATGCAATTGATGTTCAGAGGGAATGATTACATGCCAGTGTCAAACATATACCTGAAGGGGCTRCGCCATTTGTGATGACCAAGTACTTGCACACATAAAAACTGAATACCCAGCATGARCAATATCTGATGATAAAGAACATATAACAACTATTTGATAATTTTGAACATAAGCATGCGTACCTAGACGTGATGTGAGAAAATGCTCCCTCGGGGTCAAGTTCAGATGCTGACCCGAGGAATGTGAATGTGTAGATGGAGAGACCATGATCCCATGGATATGAATAGATCAGGAAACATAGGCTATGGGCTCCTGTAACTGAGTGTGGAAGTTTGGAAAAAGGGACTATATATGGCTGGTGGGCCCACAATGCCACCTCATTTGTACCTGTCGCTATAGTGATTTGACGAGAGAATTTCGAGGAGATTTGGAGATTACGAGAGCTTGAGTTGATTGATCTGGGATTTGTTAGAGTCAGGTTAGTGGTCTCATCCTTTTGCATAGTATGAATTTCCTAGATTTGAGTTAGGGTTTGTACAGATGGCCATACAAGGGTAGGTTTAGGGGTGGGCTCACTAATGCGCGGGAGAAGGAAAAATACCCACGCTCAGATGTGCGAGTATAATTCCATCTCCTGCACATAATGTGTGGTTGTACATGACATAAACCAAATGTCCAGACACTATGGGTGATAAAATGTGGTAGGGGGTAAGATTACCTATGGGAAATGAAGCAGAGAATTGGGAGGATTTGGGGGGATATTCTCAGATAGTCGATTTGTGAACCATGGAGGGATGGGAAGTGACTCAGGTTCAGGGGAGGTGATGTTGAAAATATGTAGAGAGGACATGACCAGTGGTGAGGTGGTCGGATGTGGTTGAATATGGGTTGAATGATGACCTTGATATGCCACAATCAAAGGACACCGATATGTGAAGTGAGCGAGTGAGTCATAGAGAGTGTAAGGGAATCTCATTCATTCAGGGACTGAGGTAAAGACATAACAAATGTTAGTGAAGTGACTACCCGAAAGTGGTGGTGGAGAGGACTCTTGCTGAAAGGTTTGGCGTACTGGTGCTAGCATATGGTGAAACTGAGGTAGAGCTGGGGAATGGTGAGTGTAGTGGCCATATTCTGAACAGATGGCACAAGCGAATTTGGTTTGCATCCCTTTACTACATGTAGTGGAGGATTTTGTAGTAGTACTAGACATGTTTGCTGAAATGGCAAGTGATGTGGTTGCTCGAGGGATTTGGATCAGATTATGTAACTCGGGAAGAGTAGGACATCTATTAGTGGGGTGTCCCTCTCTTTCGCATAGTGTACAAGGAGGTTGAACTCGGGGAGGAAGTGGAGTTGTGGGCTCTTTCTTCTTCCGTTTTCCCCCAACAGCGGTAGTGGTGTTGTCAATTAGGGGTGAGGGCGGTGCAGTCAGGGCCTGCACTGGAATTTGCATCGGGATTCCCTCTAGCTGAGGAGGGAGGGATGGTTGAGGAACCATCACAGGTGGGTGTAGAAACCATACAGGGATGGAAAGCACCATGTTAGGAAGGGAAAGTGTCACGACGAGCTGAAATGTTTTGACTCTAGGTGGGGGGTAGAAGAAGGGATTTGAGTAATGGCTTGAGGGATGGTCTCCCAAATTGGGATTTTCCCCTGGGGGAGGGGGAAATCAGGGATAAATGGTGTAGTAGGGTTCTCAAGGAATTCCTGAGGTAATATTTCTTCAACTAGTGGAACGTCGAGGTGTGGAGAGGCCTCAGTGGGAGGGATGGTGTCTCCAGTGTTGGTTCCATTAGAAGATATGACATACACTTGTGCTGAACGGTGTATGAGAGGTGGTGCTCCATGATATGCCCCTAGCAAGGATGGGTCCTTGAAAATTCCAGGGCCCATGTCAATGAGGGAATAAGCATCTGAGATAGTGCGGACAAGAGGCAAGATGTTATCGATGTTGGCGGAGTGGTTAGGCTCATAATGTGTGATTTGGTCGATGATGATGATTTTCCCGTTGTGGTGGAACATCATCGTTTGAAACACAGAAGAGGCTACTTCCTTCATAGCGTACATGTAGCTACATCCAAACAAGATATTGTAATCGAGTGGGGCATCAATAACTTTAATGTCGATCAGGATGGTTTTACCCCCCAAGTTTGACGGGGACATTTTGAAAGAGCCCTTCAGGGAAGGATGGTCGACCATCATAGGCTCTTAAGGTGATGGTGGATGGTACTAGCTCAGGGGAGCCAAGTTTCTACCATAAAATTTTGGACATGATGCATGTGGATGCATCTTCATCGATGATACACTAATGAACCGTGATGTTTCAAATCTTGACTGGTATCTGGAAAGATACCAAGGCGGGGAGACGTGGTTATCCGCTATCTAGATCAAATGTGATAAGTCTAGCATCAGCTGGGTCGATTGCGCCCATGGCAGAGAATAAGGATTTACGCTGAGTTGGATAGGTTTGGAGGACCGCCAATACAAAAATGGCTGCAAGAGACTGTGCCAAGTCATCGACCAGACTGTAATTGTGTGCTACCCTAGCCTGAGGGTTATTGACATTCTGTTGTAATGGAATGCGAGGTATACGAATGGTCGGTTCAGTTTTAGGGCGTGGAATCATCAAGGGTTTTCCGGTTGTAGTTGGAGTTTCTTCTGAGGTGGTTGGAGTAGATTCAGGGGGTGCGCTGCATTGATGACCGCACGTTTGCAGAAGAATTTATTCTTCGCTAGTGAGGAGGATATTGTGATCTGCCATGTTTCTAGGGTGGATGGGACCTGGGTTTTGATACTGACCTATTTGTGGTGGGGAGGGGTGTACCTCATGTTGCGTATTCATCACACCTTGGTGTGGAATATGGTTTTGCAACACGACCAGGGGTGGCTGTTGCAAATATTTTTGTGGGGCCCGCTGAGGGACAGGCGACGCTGGAGGACGTGGCACATTCATTGATTATTTCATCCATTTGAAGTCGACAATTTGGGGGAAATGGTGAGTATAATGCCCATACTCACCACAAAGAGAACAAGGGGAGTTTGACATGAGATTGTTGTTGTTGTTCTTCCCTTAGTGTTTGTTGTGATTTCCCTCTTGGGAGTTATGGTTACCTTTATTCTGGTTTCCCCCAGCAGGTTGGTTTTGGGGGTTATTTCCACCTGGTCCCAGTTTATTATTGTTTCGATTTTTTCCTTTATTCTTATCATTATTCGACTGATGGGCCAGATTTTCCATATTCAACTATTCAAAAGTATGAAGATGTTGAATGGGAGAGGGATGAACAAATTTAACGCCAGCATGTGGTTGTCCATGTGGAGGAGAAACCAGCTGTGGAGGACCAGGGAACAAAAAATACATATTGTTTTGTGTAAACAATCCATAGGGCGTGTAGGAAGGTGAAGTGATTTCACTAGTGCCCAGGTTATATGCTAAGGTAGAAGGGGAACCTGAACTTGGTTGAGAGGTCGGGTGCATCATGGGTGCCGGCGAGGGCTCACTCATGGGTGGGGGGGGGAGAAATAGGATATGGATGTTGGTAAGGGGGAGGAGGGTAATAATATGGCCCTCCATATGGTTTCAGATATTGAGGTGCACCGTACATAGGTGGTGGTTGGCTATAAGGGTTGTGGAGTGTCGTGGTACCAATCAACCCATCGACAGTGTGAGACATTCCAAGTTTGTCTTGGCCAAATGGTACGGGTCTGGGTGCATCAGGTAATACTGTGTATAAGTAACTTGATTGAGCATAAATGAGGTCGAAATGTTGGGCCTTGTTGATGGCTTCCTCTTCGGATTGGGGGAAGGTGGATGCTACATCTTTGGCAAGTATAGAGACGAGTGATTTTAGAAACCAATCGAGATGTTTTTCTTTGGTAGTTTCCTCTTTACATAAACTACGTCGCCGACGCCATTCATGGATGTGGTCAGAAATATGCATAGCTGAGGTTTGTTTTCACTCGGAGAGTAGTTCTAAACTAGTTTCATGATGAACTGGTAGTTGAAAAAAGTTCAAAAAGGCTTTGGCCAAGGATTCAAAAGTCACATGGGACCCTGATTTTTTGTCCACATACCATTTCGCTGATGGACCAATGAGTGTTCTTGGAAATAACCTTAAGCAGATGGAGTCATCCATGATGTTGTTTGAAGAGCATATTAAGTGGAAGGTAATAACATGGTTGGCGGGATCCCCCCTGTTTTTCCTTCAAATTTTGGAATATCTAAAGGTAGTTTGGTAGGCATATTGGGCCATGTGGGGTCATGTAAAATGGGATCATTTGTAAGTTTATTCAAATCAAGATTGTTGAGAGATGCCAAATATGGCATAGAGGGATTTGGTGGAGGATTATTTCCAACCATTGTGTGAGTAGGTAGTGGACCTGACCCTTGAGAGGGATTTGGTGGGGTTGTACTTCTTCTTTGAGAAGAAGTTTGCCTGCCACCTCCTTATGAAGGAGAGCTAGTGGAAGGATGTCCTTGGGAATTGGACCTAAGCAAAGTGGAACCAAAAAAAGATGATCCTAAAATAGTGACACTCACGGGGGTGTGAGACAGTTGAGCTC
>SNQJ01S0002089.1:205874-230450 GCA_010110895.2 Picea sitchensis
ATGGTCCTGATCTCATCATGATCTCGCATCTCGCTGTTCCTTCGTTGGAGATTTTCGTTACTCCAAGTCGCGATAGGCGAGACTCCGAGATGGAGCTCAGATCAACGGTCCACATCTTTTGATGTATTGACGGTCAGGATCTTATCGTGATCTCACATCTCGCGAGTTTGGTGGTTATGTTTCTTGCCTTTCCAAGTCGCGAGTCGCGAAACTCCAAGATGAAGCTTTATGGTGCTCTGATCTTTTGCCACACGTCCTCTTGATCCAATGGTCCTTGATTAAATCGCGATCTCGCATCTCGCTGTTCCTTTGACTTTCTAGTCAGCGAGATGACGATCTCTGACCACATGTGATCCCCCACGCAGATCCAATGGTCCTCCTATGATCCAGTCCGACGGCTATCCTTCTCTCGCTACCTCGCGACCTCGCGACTTGGAGTACCCAAAGTTTGGACTCTCAACCTGCGAACTCCCGAGTTTGCGAGATCTCTCGATCTCTTGCCACCTGTCCCCCCAGATGGATGGCTATAAATCTATCGCTACTTCTCCGCCTCGTGTCCTCGTGCCTCGCGACTTTGAACACCCAATACTTGGGCCTTTATCCTGCGAACCCCCGAGTTCGTGAGATCTCTCCGATCTCTTCCATGTGTCCTTCCCAGATGGACGGTCCTGATCTTCTCGCCACTTCGCCGCCTCGCGTCCTCACACCTCGCAACTTTGAACACCCAATACTTGGGCCTTTATCCTGCGAACCCCCAAGTTCATGAGATCTCTCCGATCTCTGCCACGCGTCCTTCCCAGATGGACAGTCCTGATCTTCTCGCCACTTCACCGCCTCGCGTCTTCGTGCCTCGCGACTTTGAACACCAAATCCTTAGCTCTTCCAGTCACAAGCTTTCGAGTTCGCTCAGATCTAACACCTGAGATCTATCCTTCTCTTCAGCGCACGCTCTTCTTGTTTTTATTCAGATCTGACGGCCCTCATGTTGTCGGGAATTTTGGATGGGGTCCAACGATCAGCGACGCTTCTCCTCCAAGTTTACACATCCTTCTTACTTGGAAGAATTTCGATTCTGCACTAATTCCTAATTTCGATTCTGCACTAATTCCTCCCGAGCCTACGTTGTTCCTGTTTGTCCATCGATGCACATTCTGATCCTACCATATTCACTGTTGTACTTGCCATCAATGACAAGCGTACGCTATCTGTTAAACATTTTCCAACAGGGTGGAGGGTTCATATCCCAAAAGAGCTGACGATATTTCCCAATAGCCACACAAAATCTGATCAAGGTGCAATTGCAACTCACAATTTCCACCTGGGTAGATGTCCTAAATTTGGTCACTAGGTACCTCGGTCAAAGTGCGACATTTATATTTTCGGCCTCAGAAATGGGTCACGGGTTGGATCCCTTCCAAGAGTTGGGTGACTCAAGGGGGGATGCACAGAACAAACATACCTCACCCTTCAACCCTTCACGAGTATCTCCCTACCTCATGGTATAGGAACACTTGACTTGGAGGATTTGAAAGTTCCATATTTGTCAACTTCTAATGTTTGAAAATGTGAGAACTAGATAACATGGGGTTATTTGGATGCCTACCCCCAAGATCCTACCTAGAATAAAAATTTCTTTTGGCACCTCCTGTGGAGGAAAACTTAGTGAGTTTTTAGATTTTTTTTATGTGTGGTGGTTTGAGAGATTGGAGGTGTGAACCAATTTCGTTTGAATTAAGTGGGTGTGGATAATTTCTTCAAGAAATAGTGGGATGTTTCAGAGTTCCTTTGGAGAAAACCTACTTCAACCTCCACAATTCAAGATGAACATTATGTGAGTGAGGAGTGACTTTGTGTGTGAGAAAGTGAAAGAATGTGAATTTTTTTAATAATTTAGGTGTGAATTTGCAACATGTGGACTTCCTGTGGTCCTTACAAATATTTGTTACCTAACTTACTAAGTGTCATTGGTAAAACCTTGTGGAATTTTAAAATCCCTAAAGAACTATCATGTGGACATATGGGTCCTTACCAATCCTTTAAACTCCCTAATGTTGGTTACACTAATAAATCTTGAAAAACTATCCTAGATTGAAAGCATGTGGGCATGTATGGGCCCATTACTTTGATCTTTAAACTTCCCTAGTGATGTAAACTAAGAAAGCAATTTCAAGAAACTATCCTAAGTTTGCAACATGTGAGCATGTATGGGCCCTTACAACTTTAAGATGATTTCAAAAGAAACTAAGAGGAGCCCTAGGGGGGACTTATCCTCTTCTAAAGATTTTTGTTAAGGGAGATGAAATGTCCCTTTAACCACCTTTGATTCTCAAGATCACCCTATGCTGCGAGAGAATATCATAATCAATGATCAAAGTTAATTTCTGGTCCCAATGTAAGTGTTTATATATGATAATAATCTCAACTTAAATTTTACAAACTAAACAAGCCATCTATGTGGCAACCAAAGCAAAAGAAGAGAATATTTGGTTCTTTTTACCCCCTAAGTGCCTATGTTTAGCTAACCTTTTAGATGGGAAAGGAGTCTAAGTGGAATGCATGGGAATTACAAATTGCATGAAATCAAGAATTTGAAGGCTAGGGGCCCTCAAATCATCACAAAAACCCTTACAATTTTGAAAATCTGGAAATGTGTGTGGGTTACAATTCTGATAGAGGCGTAGTGGGTGCACAATGCGCAGAGAAAAAAATCCTTTTGGGTGTACAATGCACGTATGTGGGATGGAATACCTGCACACATTCTAATACGCGTCGGGGGAAAAACAATTGAGCGAAATTATCCTCCTCCAACTCAGAATTTGGCTTTTGAAAGGTAAGGCTGGGCTAATTTTGGTACTTGCAATACAAATTGATTAAAAATAAGTGCTCTTTAAGCCCAAATAGGGTGGAATTTTATACCTTTTCCTCAATATGGTCGCCAATCTATTGTGCCCGTTTCGTCACTTGGGTGAGCAAATTAATGGCACTTGCATGCCTAGTTGGGCCTGCTAGACAAGACAAAAGTTCGTGAGTGGGTTAAATAAGCCTAACACATGTAATAAACAAATAAACAAACTAAAACAACTAAGGAAATAAAACTAGAATGCATAAGAAACTTAGAACCATAAACAATCAACCAATGACAAATATTATGCCACCAATGCATAACTATATTAGTTGGAAAAACACCGTAGAGAAAAATGAGGACTTATGGGTCCCCTCTTCCTCCTTGGGAGGGCTCTTGAGTTCCCTAATGGAGAGCTCTTCTTACAATGGAAGAAAAATGGAAAATGATGAAGAAAATAAATGCCTATTCCCTCAAGAGGTGAGTGGAATGGCCTATTACAATGGTGCTTGAATACTCCAAGGAGAAAAGAGGATTCTCACGGGAGAATTGAGGAAACATAAAAATACTATAAATATATTGGTTTTTTAGTGCACCCATGGCTTCCTTTTATAGAATTTATTCAAGGAAAAATTCAATTGGTTCTTAGTGTGAATAAGGGGCCCTTTAGGGCACCCTTTGGTCCTTGACTAGCCCCCCATTCAGATTTTTCTCAGATATGGAGGTCAAATCAAGTTGGGATCTGGTCCATAAGTGGTTGGGGGGATGCCAAGAACCATAAATGAGTCGTTCACATGAGTGCACATCTTTTCTCGTACATAGTCGTGCATTTGGCGCATTGTGCGCTCTGAGGGCTTTTTTGGTCCACGCACTGTGTGCGCGCTTCCTTTAGTGAGTTTGTGCATGTCAATTTTTTCCAAATTGTATAGTTTTTTCCTTTTGAAATGAATTTAGGGCTGTAGGTGAACTAATTGTTGTTGGCATTGCTATATCTCTGTAACCATTTGTGTACAATGTTGCAGACAAAATTTCATTGATAACACATATTATGAAGAAGACAATTGAAGCAAACCACAAAATTTGGCATAAAAGTTGATAGATGCACTCTGGGAAAGCCATATGGCTCCAAAAGATAGCAATGGGCATTCCACATACACTTTGGTATATCGAAAAGAATCGAGGTTACCATTACATATGGAATTAAGTGTTATAGTCCTTGCCATAAACAATGAAGATACAAAAGAGCAATCACCTTTGCAGAAAAGATACCATGAACTTCTGCAACTCAAAGAACAAAAAGGAAAGACAATAACAACAATAAGACAAAGACAACAAGCGGTCAAAAGACATTTTGACAAGAGAACTATTGCAAGATATTTTCAAAAATACCAATTGGTTATGTTGTGGAGTAAAGTGAAAGAAAAACCATCTTTTCATACAAAGTTTGAAGGTCTCTGGATTGATCTATACTAGATTGAAAATGTCATTGGTTTCAATTCTTATTTGTTGAAAGATATGAAAGGAGCAATTCAAGCATTTCCCGTGAATGGACAATACCTTAAGAATTTCTTCTGTTAATTTTCCCAAATCTCAACATGTACATAGTCTTTTTCTGTACTCCTTTGTATATCTTCACTAATTTTTCTCTTCTTCCCTTTTCCTTTTTTCCTTTTTAAAACCTTTTATTTTTGAATCCATTCGCCCAATGGACAAGGTTTTCTAGATTTTTAGCAACCCATATGGGGTCATTGTCTGATAGTTGGAGCTGAATGTTGATCTACATTCACCGATCAACGTTAGTGTACATAGATCCATCCTTTTTATTTTTATTTCCCTCTTAAGTTTCTTGTATATTCTATACTTAAATTTTTTTCCCTTTAAAATGCGGGTTGCGGGTCAGGGTACTATTAAGTCCACATGTCCAAAAACCTATAGAATCATAATTTCATACTTAGTCACTTTTCTTACCCCAAGATCTTGACACTTAGCCATTTTTCATGTTGCAGGAGACCAATCCACTCCTCATCCCACAAATACTCATGTCCCACAACCCACAAACCTGCAACACTCAAAATGACCGCTTCTACTTCTGCACCATGCATAATGCAATACTTACCTTTTTCACACTTAGCCAATTTTCTTGAATGTGGATGTGGGAAACCCTTTTACCTTTTTCACACTTAGCTATTTTTCTTTAATGTGGATGCATAACACCCCTTCATTCCATTTAGCTTTTTCCCTAGGCAAAATTGACTTTTCTTATACTTAGTTTATTTCATCATTGCGGATGCAGGAGTCCCTCTTACTTCTCTTTCAACTCTCCATACCCGTAGTCCCACATCCCACATTCATCATATTGCACTTTTCATTATTTTCTTTGCATCTCCATACTTAACCATTTTTCTTGTTTCCTGACATCATATCACCATTCTTGATGGAATTTACTTCCCTACCACCACGTCAATCACCACTTGTGTGAACCTAATACCATTATTAAGTGGTGTGGATTTAATAAAAGCTTTACAATAAGTTCAAAACCGGATCGTGCAAACTAGAAACTTTGAAATAAGAGCTACGACAATTGATAATCAAGGAAATATGTGGTAAATTAAATAAATAATTAAAATGCTCTGCTGTAAAAATATTATATTAACAAGAGCGTCACCTATTCCTAAAAAAGGAAACCTGTGTAAAGACATGTGAAATAAAAGGAAAGACGTGTAATGCAGAGACACTTTCAACACCCTTGGATGTGAATACCACCAATTCCAATGGTCTCAAGAATATAAGTGGTATTTGTCTCTTCCCCCTGTAGAGAGGGATTAAACAAAGTTTGGAATTTATGCATTGTGTTAGACGGGTGTGTACCTCATGTATAAGACTTCAAATATATGGTACTCTAGTCTACTGATAAGTTCGACACAAAACGAAGGATCATTCAAATACAAGGAAATCCGCCAATTTCTTTGTCCCCTTCAGTATTAAGGAGAATGTTGCAACTACCAGACCCCACTATGTTTTTTAAGAATGATGAAGTAGATGAATTTCTCAAAGAACATGGAGGAGGAGTAGAGCTTCTCGAATGTTATCCCACTAGCCCCGAAATTGACAACAATTCTTCTTAGGTCGAGGTAATTTATATCAAGTATCCATATAAAGAGTTTGCCTGGATTTTCACTAGAATAATTGAACTATAGTCCACAACCTTCGTGCCAAAATATATTTTGTACATTTTCTAAAATGCTATTCATGAAAATGAAATGATCGACTGGGCCCGCATCATCTCACATGAGGTTTCATTTCAGTTGTGGGGCCTGAGAAAAACTAGAAAATTCTACATGACTTCATATTTGGTCTTGTTATTGTTTACTATCACATATTTGAGGACTTTCCTAGAGAAAAACAGGTTGATTTTAAGAAGGAACCAACTTCTATTTTGTATTCAGTCATATGGAGGTATAAATCCCCATATAATTTTTATGTGGTCCAAAATGATTTTATGTCTACCTTCAAGAAAATGATTCATGGTCCTACTACATTAAGGATATCACTGGAAGTTACATCCTTTCTCGTCGAGAAAACAATTTTTGAAACTTTGGAAGAATTTATTCTTCTAAGATTGTTTGGGTTCCAAGGGAAAAATTTGTTGTTACCATTCTATGTGTTTGATCAAATTTTCATCATTGAAGTGTGTAGACAATATAAGTACTGAGCACACTTTCAATGAAAAAAAAAGAAAACAATTTATTCCATTTCCATGGAAGGTTGGAGAGATAGATGTCAAACATATATCTCATTTAGAAGGATTTGATTTTCAATTGGATCAACTCAGTATGAAGGAATCCCAAGCTATCAAGGGTTTTGATCCCAAAGATTCATTTTCTGCACATATGTCTCTAGTTGGGTATTCTTCATATTTCAATAAGTTAGAGAAATTCGAAGAAAGAGGGGGAGATAACCAAAATATCCCTGAGGCCTATGTTGAAGAAACCATAAATGATATTGAAGAATTGGCAAGCACTAATGAGTTCTACAAGAAGAGGGACATAGAGACAACCAATAAGAACCCCAATTCACCGAATGTGTCCTAAATAAGTACTTTAGCAAAAACTGAACCTCAAAGTAGTGGTCTGGAAAAAAGAATGACATCTACCGAAAACTTTGACGATGGTGGTGACAAAAAACCTACTAAGAAAAGAATTGAAAAATCTCATATTGTTCACACTTCCATAAAAAAGAAAAAGGGAAACTCAAATGGGGGGACAAGACATACCTGAAATTGAAGAAAGTCCCAAAGCCATGGAAGTAGATGATGTAATAGAGGAAACCAACTGGTCAGAGCTGATATTGATGGAAACTAGGGTAATTGTTGAGGAACTGGCTTCCCAAGAACCATACATATTTGGAGAAGAGTCTGTTACACTACACCACACGACCTACCACAAAATTTATAAAAAAATGTTAATAGAAAAAATAATCAGGAAAAATAAAAAAGTTGCACAGAAATGGAAGTCAAAAATTGATTTTCATGGGGTTCCACCCTTGAAAATCATGCAATTTCACGATGCAACCAAAGAAGCATTGAAGGAGTCAATTTTTGACATTGAAAAATAAAATTTTGTTTTAAAAGAGAGAATAAGGGAATTGGAGAAAGATATGATTCCAAAACCTTTATTTGTTGAGCCTATCATTGCAATACAAACAATACTTATTATCGAAGATGTCCCTGAGACCAGTTATATATTAAAGGGTTCATCTAGCTTGTCGATGGTTGTAAGGAAATACATCGAATATGGTATCAATAAAAGAATAGAATTAATACTTTAAATTTGGGAATTAACAAAGATCTTAACCTTCCCTCCAAGGTTCACATAAAATAGGTTAATGCTTGATGGCTAAAGAGAATCAAATGCCTAAGAGAGTTGTTGACTGAGTGTGATACTATTAACACTAGAAGGGGTGAGATATTTTTGAAACTTGTTGATTTTACCAAAAAGTTAAATGTACCACATTTAATAATGGACACAATACTTTTGTCAAAGGAGAAACTATTAGAACAATTGGAAGCACTAAAAGTTGCATGGGCCAATGGATTTAGCGATTCAATTGAATTCTATGAAGAGGAAATAGAAATGTGGCTTGTTTGGTATGTAAATAAGAACACCGATATTGAGGACATGATCCATCAATTAAGCATTGATTTGAGAGAATTGAAGAATGAGTTATTCAAAACTAATACCAAGAATGAAATAACGGTTGCTCTAATGAAGGCGCATATAGAACAATGGTTAACAAAGACCTTAGTTAAGATAACTGAGACATATCAACAAGAAGTAGTTACATCAATTATGCCACCTCCAACAAAACAACAATAGGCTATAAAATATGCCACCATAAGAAAATGAAGGTTCAAAATTTCCATCAGAGTAAGTTAAGTAGTCACCCTATTCTTTCTTTCACCACGTTTTTCTTCCTCAATCAGTTGTCATTGTTCCTTTTATGTTCCCAGAATCCGTGAAATGAAAGGCTGACCCTTGAATGCTTTCTTTTTTCTTCTAGATCTCTCTTTGTTTTATGGTCTGCGGGAGCCCCATCCCAATTCTCTTTTAAGGTCATACACATTTTACTTTCATTGAAATCTTAGATAGTATTGTTTATTTTTCTTATAAAGGCACCTATTATTTTTTGAGGTTCCCAGAGAACTATTCAGGACATAACATGATTGATTTCTTAGAATTTAAGTTTTAAGCAAGATATTTCAAATGTTTTGTTGATGGGAGGAATGGTAAAATCCTCACTCAAGCATTTTCAAATCTCACTAGGCTAGGTGAGATAGATGGGATTATCAACCTGGGCTTATAGCCTGTCAAAAATCTCAATCAGACCTCAAGAAATAAGTTCTTGGATTTGATGTTATTATATAAATTTATATTCTTTTACAAATAAATTTTTAAAGTAAAAAAGTTCTTGCAAAAATGAAATTTATAAAACAGTTGAATAAATAAATGAAAGATAACATAAAAATGAAAATTCGGTGCACAACAAGTCTCATAAAAGAGAAGAAATCAACATATGATTTTATTGATATCAATCCGAGTTACAACCAAGTTTATCTTTTCAAATCCCTACGGGGATTTGGATTAGAATTAGACTTAGAAGTCTAAGATATAATTTGACTCATACATAAACAAGTGGTGTCTCAAAAGAATAAGACTAGAACTGAAAATTGAACTGGATCAATCCAAGCTACAAGTGCATCGTAGTATTGACTCTGCAAAACCAACATTAATAAACACTGAAATTAAATTCATAACTTCTAATTAAGACTAAACAAACTTTCAAAATGAATGAATGACCTTTGGATCATGTCAATAATCAATGCTTCTTAGTCCTTTCTTCACCACCTTTAGAATAACCCTTCTATCAACATGATAAATTAGTTCTAAAGAAACTCATAAATGAATTAATGAACATATATTCTTACTTGAGGAAAGATAAAACATTATTAGAAGTATCTCTCTATATTTTCTCACATCCTTCATTTATCTTCCTCTCTTTTTTTGTCTTCAAAAATTAGTTTGAGTGATTCAACTACCTTTTTTTTTATATAGTTAAATAAATTTAGTTAAGAGATGACAACTTTATTTTATATTAAGGGTAAATAAATAATAAATAATAAGTGGGGTCTCCCTAAGTCTTTTATTCATTTATTTTCAATATCATAACTCCAAAATTTAATTGAATATCATACATATATCAACGTCATAAAATATACCAAAAGTAACCAATATAATCATGCCACATCGTCAAACACTTGTACCTCCCAGAAATATCGTAATGACACGATATTAAAAGTTTTTCTAAAAATAATACCATGTGTTTGTTGTCCCAAAACATGCATCAAATGTCAAGGTAAAAATGTCATCATTCAAACTTAAAAAAAAATCAGAAACAATATTTTTTGTTTGATGTTGCTTCTCTTTGTCTACTATGAAAGAGTATCCCTGTAGTTCAGTAAATCTATATCACAAACTTCTTTTCTTCAAGTTTTCCAATCTCAGGGTGAATTTCATTAAATGCGATTTTTATTTCATTACTTTTAGTTTGAACTAGGGGTTGTTTTGACTGTACTGAGGAGGATTCATATGATTCATAGCTTGGGGAATTTGCAAGTTGTTTTTCTTTATCCAATCGAGGTTCAATGTGCATTACTTTGTAGTTTCTAGAAACTTGGATAGAATGGGAAATTGAAGTAGAAGAAGAAACATGAGACATGGAGTACATAGGAGGTGGTGGTGGCAATGGGACATCAGGACAATGGACTAGGCCATAAGGAGGATTTTCAGGAATGCTCTCCTAGCCATGATTGGATGGTTGCACAAGAGGCTCAAGAAGATAAAAATTACTCGAGTGAGGTTTCATGGGAGGAGAAATAGGTGCTTGAGGTGGAGGAAAGACAAGATGTCCAACAAGGTTAAAGTAGTTGGTTTGCACCAACTTATTGAAATCCTCCGAGTTGGAATCAAAGTGTATTGAGAATCTCGTTCTTTTGTTTCTTCCTTGCTGCCCAAAAACATTAGGCACTCTTCCTCTCCGACCCATGTTTCCTCTTTTTCCATTGTGGTTACTGCCATGGCTGAAGAAACTCATATATATATGCCATCATTATAACATTAGTGCGAAATACTTAGATACAAACTCATCATGATAAACATCAATTAGAATTTGTTAAACATGATTAAGTTATGGCTCCGAGTAGAAAAATCATTAAACATAAAAAGGGAGAGATGAATGGATAAATGAAAAACATAGGAAGAAAATCCATAACTCTACAACCATCCAAATTTCCATTTCATATTTCAATTATGAGCTTGAAAAACTTCTTTAAAATACCTTTGTATATAAACAATTGTCTTTTTCTTTTAAACATATGAACAAGGGAATGCATGAAAAGGGAATATATATATGACTGGGAAGACGATGAATGAGGTGTAATTTGCGGAAAATGGTATCATGACAAAAATGAATGAAATTTCATATTCAATGTCTCTACTCAAATATCAACCATGATGAAACCATCTTAAGCCATTAATAACCATAATTTCATATGTTGAAATAAATAACCTTTTCAGAATATATCATGTTGTAAAAAACAATCCCTCTTCGTTCATAATTGAAGGCCCAACATGATAGGGAGAAAAATAATGTAAAAATGTATTTTTATATGAGCGACATAAAGGGGAGATAGCTTTATGAAAAGTGAAATGTATGAGGGGAAATGTCAAGTCTATGTAAACTCTTAAACTCAACAATCACTTTTTCCATGCTGCATTATAAACTCCATATCATCACAAAATAGTCAACATGTGACTTCTAATCAAACTCAACAATTTCCAGTTTCTTTAATCCACCAATGCCATCCAATCATGACTATTCGGGTTTGTAGATTTATAACATAGTGAAGGCATGTCAAACGAGCCAATGTACAATCATTTTAGGAAACAAATGGGTTCATTATTAACATCGTGGAAACCCTTTGACAATGAGGAAGAACTGTATGACAAATACACAATAAAAAAACCCATACAATTATATTCATCGTGGAAACAACAAGTTGGCCATATCAACACAACTTTGGTCAAGTCGACCATTAGTGAGATAAGTCGAACAAAATTCTATGTGCACGTTAGAATCCTTAAAACAGAGTTATGGCCTGAACTCATTCTCTAACAACAAACATATATTTAATACACCATTCTCCCAACAAAATCGATCTTGAATTTTAACATGGTCATGAACATAGTGATATGGAGATAATTTCAATGAGAATAATCAAGGAGAAATGAGACAACAAGTATCCTTGAAACTTAAAAAAAAAAACCGACATGATTGACATATATTATCAATAGATTTTGGATGAGTCTTAGTTTAACAAATTCAAGTTCAAACCCCCATAGGTGGGTTCAACCTCTTTCCAAATTCTCCATTACAAGAATGAGCCCAAATTCAAACCCAATTAGGACATGAGTTTGAGGAAGAATGACTCAAGTAAAAAAAAAAGAAGCCATACAACATGTGCCTCAAAATAGACCTCTAAAATTAATAGCATGCTGAGCTCAATATTCATTACTTCAAGAGGAAATATTTTCACTACCATAAAAAAAATTGAACTCGGGTTTGGCCTCTTTCACTTTCCGTGCATACCACATAAATGGGTTTGACCCACATCCCAAATTTTAGCATTTAAAACCTTCATCAACAACAATGACACAGACAAGATGGAAAATGAAAGAATGACCAATGATATGTACAAGCATTGAAACCAAACTCAGATTGCATCTGAAAACCACCATTTTTTTAGAAAAAAATAATCTCATATGACTTTCTTAAGAAGCGAAAAGACATGGAAAGAGAGCTTTCATACCCACAACTAGCCAACTAAAGACAACACTTAATAATTTACTAACAAATTTATATGCAAAAGATGCTTAAGAGTTGGTGTACTTACTGTATCCAATGGTGAGTTTATACAGAGTCGAGATGGTTACCACAACAACCAGGTAGGTAGCAACAACCAGACATGTCAGTTCTTCAAGCTGGGCACACCACTTCTCCACAAACCGAAACAATGCAAATGACATGAACCCTATCTGGTCGAAGGGTGGTAAGAACAATCCAAATCAACATTAAATCCCACATATCGTCGAATTAAATGCATGGCCAACTCACATCTCATATTCCATATGATTTGCAAGAAAAAAATTGGGATATCACTCATACCAAATACGCAGTTAACAAAATATTAATTTCCCATATACTATGTCAGCAAGCCATAGCTCATACCATATGCAAGTGCTTGATTCCAACTCAATGCAATAACAAATGAAAACATATATACCTTATAACTTATGTGCGCTTATGCCAACCTTCAGGTCTATGCCCTTATCAATTAAATTCTATCTCCACATATCATGTCAATGTTGTACTTCATGACAACCATATCGACACTTATATCCATATAAATAGACCAAGACTTATGCCTTTGTATATAGTCAATCATATATCCAAATCAAATCATATACCATCAAAACAACTATATGATTTGTGAAACTTCACCTTGATATGTTTTTGTTTCTTTTTGAATATCATATCTTTCACATATATACATATGAATCCCCAAAAACAAAACACATATCAAATAAACTTTTAAAAGTTTATGATTTTCAAGTCTATAACATATTATGCTTTGAATATCATAGCATAAGAAATGACTTTGCATATCAACATAGAAATCAACCCTTTGCAATTTAATTCGATGAGTGATACTATATCAATGAAAAATAAACAAAGTTACCAAGACCTAATGCCTTTTCAAAACTATCATATACCACATTCAAATGCAAACAAACATTTGCGTCACCCAAACATCATAATAATTTTGGATCCATATATCATTATTTTGAGGCATCAAAACTGAAATAATATTGCAATTGATATGATGAAATGTAAACATGCTATGAGAAATGTTATGCTTGAAAATAATCACTTATATGTTTTCTTCTAGGGAACCTACTTATTATTATTTCATTATAAATTTATATATAGGCTTTGCAATTATTTGCAGGCTATAATAGTAGGTGACCATTTTATGAGTCAATAATTGTGTCTATCAAAATATTTTTTGCATGTAATGAAATGATCATTTAAAGTTCTCTGCCATATGACGTCCATATTTTCCTTTCTTATGCTGAATATTGTGTCTTACTTTGATGAATGTTCTGATGGAAATGTTGTCCTATGATACTTTATACTCTTTTGGTTTATAAATCTTGTAATATAGTGTAAATATTTTCTTTTTGTAAGATACATGGTCCTTTCTCACGTATTCTTTGCATGTGAATATTTATTTCAAGAATAAGTGTGGTCCTTTCTCAGGCATTTATCTATTCTTGTGTGTTATTTAAAATAGAGGAGTACCGCCTCTTTAAAAATGGAGGGGATTTATACTTGTGATTGTCTTAAAGATTGTAAGATGATCTTTTAGATCAACCCCTATCCACCAACTAAGAATTTTTTTACTTTTAATTACTTTATCTTTCTGTGTGTATAAAGTTGATATAAAATTACTTTATCTCTTTGTGTGTAGAAGTTGATATACAATTATTTTACTTAAGGTGAACATTAAATATTTTATTTATTGCCAACATTGAATTTTGTTTTTGTTATTAATATTTTTCTTAAATGTCAAGGACTTACACATCTCCCTCATACTAGGTTGTAGAAAGGGCCATGGGAGGAAAAGCATTTTTTTTTTACTTTCAATTGCTTTATATATATATATATATATAAAGTTTATATTGAAATATTTTACTTATCATGGAGATTGAAATATTTTTTACTTTCAATTACTTTATTTTTCTCTCTCTATATAAAGTTGATATAAAATTATTTTCCTTAAGGTGGATATTAAATATTCTATTTATGGCCACATTGGAATTTTTTTATTATCAATATTTTTTTTAAATGCCATGTGTCAAATCCATATTAAGCATTTACTCATTTGAAGGATTTACTTACCAACTCCATTTGTCAACTCCATATTATCAATATTGAAGGATGGCCACATCTCCCATTATGAGAAGTAAAAGACACATATCTATAAAATAATTTGTTTTTACAAGTTAAATTACTTTATATCTCTTTCTATATATAAAGTTGATATAAAATTATTTTACTTAATGTGGACATTGAAATATTTTATTTATTGTTGACATTGAAATATTTTTTTTCTTATTAATATGTTTGCCACATGTCATCTCCATGTTGAGCATGGAAGGACTTACACATCTCCCTCATAGAAAGTGCCTTTCGGTGCAATCATCCTTCATGTTGTTAATTGGGTGTAGTTTGAATGGTTTGGAGGAAATTGTTTTACCCTCCCCACCTAGGTTCAAATCCCACTTTGTGTGTATATGATTTATTCATGAGTTGTTGACCTAGCCTTGTGCTACCATCCTCAAAATTAGGAGAAACACCCAAGTAGTTTCCCCTCGAATATGTTACCTACAAAAAAAACATCATTCAAGTCAAATAAAAACTATGATCGTAAACATTACATGAAAATAGTCAATATTATACAAGTCATACAAGGAAACCAATATTTCAACTAATTAAAAAGACTTTTCCATATAAGGAAACCAATGTTTCAACTCATTAAAAAGAGTTTTATTCAAATTAAATTACATAACCTTAATCATCATAAGGTTTCAAAATACTACCAACAAGTTGCTCACAATCCTATGTGCATGCATCTTCAACTCAACATCAAGATGCTAGAAATATGGACACTCTTGCTCATCACAACTACAAGCGCTCAGTAGTGCTATAAGCATATACACGTGTTTATTATATTTATAAAATGCGAGAAACAAATTCCAACATCACTATGGAAGTGTCAACTATCTTAACACATGCCAACTATCTTAACAATTATGAGCATCACATAATAACAATCAGTATTATAAAAACCATATAAACTAATCAATATTTAAACTCATCAAAAACAGTTTTGTTTGAATTTAATTATGAAACCTCAATCATCCTCAATGAACTAATTTTAAGATACCACCAACATGATACTCATAATATTATGTGCATGCATATTCAACTCAACATCAAGATGTTGGAAACATTRACACACTTTCTCATCACAACTATACATTTSCCAACAATGCTATAAGCATATACATGTGTTTATTATACCAACAAATTTGCTAGAAACAATCTAAGATTACATGTTTCTCTTAACATCAARATATCCAAGCATAATRRCAATTTCTTACTTAGATCACAACAAATTCCAACAACACTATGGAARTTCTTACCCTTCTTAACAACCATAACCTCAACCAACATGAAAAGGAAAACTTACCAACTTTGCAATATAACYATCATGTGACTTGAAATTAACAATGTCAAATGGATGAAGTGAGGATTATGCTTCAACCTCACGATTCTATTATCCACATCATACCAAAGGTTCCTTAACCCATAAAAAAAATTGGTGCCATAATCAAATTGCATAAACACTCATGAAATCCACAGGCTTACACTCAATACCATGGTAAAATTTCCAAGAACATGGTTTTCATTAGCAATCCATAAAAGGTTATGTCGATAGGAACGAATTATTCAACATCGAATCAATACATCACCTCTCAATTCATAAAGAAAATTTCACAAAGTTGAGGTTTTAAATTTTTTTCTCAAAGTTGAGTTTTTTTTTTTTTTTTTCACTATCTCAAATATCAACATAAAGAGTGAAAATCAAACCCAACATAAAGAGTGAAAATCAAACCCAACATGCTAGTGACTTCCCGTTAGAAAACACACTCCAACACATGCTAGTTACTTCAATAGTGCTACCAAAAGGGCAACAACCTCCTTATTAAGCAACTCAATATCTTCTCTAATAATTTCAGAGAAAGAGAATGCCCAACACAAGGTAATGATTCGACTAATATACAAATCGATTCCATCCAATTTAATTACAGTACCAAAGAAATAAGCATGTTTTTTACCATACCAGTCAATTAGCTCATATATAAATACGGACCTAATTACTCATGCATAAATATAATGGAAATATAATTATGGGAAATGTTTGGCTCATCCAAATAATTTTTCCCATACACAATTACAATCAAAAGGAAAATGCCAAGACTTGGAATCGATTTTCCCTCTAAAATTGTTTTACCCACACATAAATTCATGTAATGAGAATTCAAATTTTGGGTATCAATTTTCCTATTCAATTCAACTTGCCTACACATAAAACATAAATTCAATGAACCAAAATTGCCAATTTCAGGCATCGATTTTTCCACTCAAATAGATTTACCCAAGTATAATTGCAATGCAAAGAGAAAGATAAATGTTGAGGATTGATTTATCTATTCGAATTGATTTACCCAAGCATATTTACAATGCAAAGTCAATGTTAAATGTTGGGCATAGATTTACCCATTGAAATTGATTTACCCAATGTAGATACAATGCCAAGTTCTGGGCATGGATTTGCCAATGCAAAATTATTTTACAAGAGAATGTCACATTTAGGGCATCTAACATACCATGTTGTTCCATGCTTGGTTACACAAGCACATATATGACCTTCAATACAAACTATCAATATTAGTTAGAGAGAGCTACAACTCTGGAATGGGTTCACAACTTACATTGAAATTCTTATTAACAATTCAATTGAATTAAATGTAAATATTAGAAGACGAAATGGTTTCACTAAGGATAAATTACCCAATTTCCATCTAATATCAAATAATTTTAACACTTTGTAACTAAGCACATGAGCACATAGATTTTCCCTCTTGGTTGTGGCTTCACATACCTTGCAAACACATTCCACAAACACTTTTAAAAGTATACAATCATCCAATATCATTATATGGGCGTGAATTTTACATCTATAAGAATTTACTCTAGAATTTATGAAATCGTTATGATGCCACATTATTTTCCCACCATTTTTATCCTCTAGAAATTCAAATTTCTTAAGCAATATAATTCAAATATCAATACCATACTTAGAAACACAGTTAGTATCAAATTATCATGCTCAAAACAATAAATTCATCAACAAGACATAAGCCACAACTTTAATTTTCCAATTAATACATATATTAGTTAAAATATAGAGATTTCATAAAAACTCTAGGAAATAATTTGAAAGAACCAACATATTTGATTTAATTATTTGATTCCAATTGTTGAATTGTTTGTCCAAATGTTTTATCCCTACCAACTCAAATTTGGCCAACTTGTTTCCACCCTACCATACCTACAGTCATATTTTTTCCCCGAAACCCTTAAGGTGTGTAGAAACAAACCAAGAACATAAATACAACAATTAATGCACCAAGATATACATCAGTGATGATAATTTCATCCACTAACCTTGGTAGTAAAGCACAATACCTCTACTAAGGAGATCATTGTTTGATCTTGAATATGCCAACTCCTAGATATCATAATAACTTGATTAAGACTTCCAACATCTTCACCAATCTAGACTTAAACTTATGGCCAAAATTTTGGTGTCATTTTAGTACATTTAAAATGGGATACCCAATCCATGGAATAACTCAAAGTTTATAGGACTAATGAGGACCACACCTAATCCTCACAAAAATTCCTTATTTTTCTAATTTTCCAAAATAATGCATTATCACCCACCTAGGTGGTAGGGTGAAAATTTAGTTACTTTCTTAATGTGTTCATGGTTGATTATTCACCCCTACTTGGCTGTCACATGGATAAAGTTTTAAAATTTTTAATTTAATATAAAAATTGATTCTACAAATTGATTAAAATATGAATATTTTTAAGTTGTCATTCAAAGTGGGTAAGTTTTATACTCATCTAATGTATTCATTAAGTCAAAATAATTTATTTAAGTGCACCTTTGAATATGGTAAATGCATGAGCCTCTTGGGGAATAAGGACGCCATGCCTTTCTTGAGTCCCCCATAGGGAACATAATCGCGAGGCATGTCTCCCTCCATGATGATAATACTCTGGGTATGCATGTGTTCTCTACCCCTATGATGGGCATGTCTCCTTATCCAACTCTGTATATTATGCATATTTTATATGTCTCTATGTCTCTTATTGGGATGGGGTAGGCATGTCATCGTTATCCCTCCTATCAAAAACATATGTTATAGTGGTGTGACTTTAAAGGGGCATATATGAAGTTAAATGTATATGATATAACTCCAAGGGAGACATATATGAGGTTAAATGTACATGTAATGGGTAAACACATATGTAATAATGTTTGGCCTTATAACAAAGGGGCCACATGTACAATATGTAAATATGCATATATAGAGATCATGCAATCATTATTGAGCACATGTAATTTATATGTATAAATGTATTTGGGTATTTGAAGGAAGTTCTCCTATTCTTTAAGAAATTATTGTGTAACTCATTTCTATTATTTATCTTGGAGTTGTACTCCATATTCACATTAATATACTTGATGTGTATTTTTTATTCCAATATTTTAAACATTTGATTCATAACATTTAATCAAAATTTAATTCATAACATTTAATAGTATTGAGTTCATAACATTTATTCCAATACTTTAAACATTTGATCATACCACAGTGTTGCTTTATGCACCTATACCCATAATATTCTCAACTGGAAAGGCTTGACCCTATATCGCACACAACACAAGAATAATAACAGACAATAAATCAAGTTTAATAATAAACAAGTTAAATAATAACAATGGTTACCAAGGCCCACATATTATGGCTCCCAATTTATAATCCATTTAAATGCACACTTGTATCATTATACTAAGTAATTGATGGATGATATCATTCATAGTTAGCATCGCCTTATATCATTTCATATTATAATCATGCCTTTTGGATCATGATTATAATGTTAGCATAGCATTGGATCATTTCATAGTTAGCATAGCCTTATATCATTTCATATTATAAACGTATAGCTTTAGCAAAGGCTTGTAACACTACATGTCATACAACATGCAATCTTGATTCACCAATCAACTTAAGAAAGGGCTCATATTCTAACCGTTCCTCATGTCCTTTCTTATATTGGCACAACTCAACACATGTTATTAACAAAATATATTCACTAGCCAAGTTTCATAATCAAAATGGTACCCTATATATGCATATATGTTTATACAACACACGATTCAAGTTTCATAACATAACGTCATAACCATCATCAAAATAGCAAATGGGTTTTCCTAGCAACCTAGGGTCAACCTCGAAATCAAACACATAGTTGAAGTCAAGAAAATGGGGCATTACAAGTTAGGGCATCTCAAACTTTTTTGGTCTTCATTAGCCCTTCTATCCTATGCATAAATATTTCTACTAAAGTCAAGTAGCTATTTATTTATAGCTACAACATGACCCTCTTCTCTTTTAGCTACCATAATGGCTTTGTCAAAAAAAAAAATTGAGTTTGAAGATTCCTATTTCACTTTTGATTTCTAACCTTACATTTGAAATGCATATATTTCGTACAATATTTGTTAAGATCTTGGTCTTTATTTAATATTATGAATTCTTATTATATAACATAGTTACCTATTTGATGAGATCCTTCCAAATTCTCATTTTCTTTTTAGAGATCACATGTAGTGGTTGCATTTACCCATTTTAAAAAGTGATGCTCTTAGAATCACTCTTTTTTTGGTGGGTTAAAATTACAATGTTTTGCAAGGGTGCCAAGTGTGGGGGGATTGTAATATATATTGATGGGCATAAAGAAATCAACTTCGAATGGGGATTAAGAGAAAAAATAAATAATCAAGTTGAAACACTTGCTCTTTACCAAGGACTTAAGCTCCTAGATTCAAGGTGGATTATGAACTTGGTAGTCATTGGAGATTTTGCAATCATGATAAGGTATTCTCCACTTCATTTGATTGCAAATTAGTAAGGATGATCTCTATAATCCAATATGAGGTAAGCCGATTTCACTAGATTGAGTTTTCCATGTCCTAAGAGCTAGAAATAATCAAGCATATAAGTTATCTAATGAAGCTTCTTGCATTGAGGATGAAAAAATAAGGCTTAAACATGGGATAATTTCATCATTTATCCCTTAGTTATAGTTATGATGTATAAGACAAAGTTTTCCATGCATTCAACGATCATTTCCAAGTGGCATAAAAAATTCAATATGGAAGGATGAGACATAAGGCATATTAAGGATGAGACATAATGCATATCAAAAAGTAAACTAATACCCATTAAATTAAATGCATGTAGCATTCTAAGAATGCCCATGCATATAATAACATTTAAAAAAACATGAATGCAACCAATTAAATATACACATAGTAGCATACAAATACTCAAAAACTTAGAGTAAAATGCACAACAAATTAAGCCCACAATTAACAACAGAGATTAGAGATAAAATGCTTATATTTGTAAAAAAATGTGCAACTAGTTGTAGAGGATGAACATTCCAGCCAACCATATATTTGTTGCTCCAAATATCAATAGAAAGTCACCCCCAAGCTAGGGATATGAATTCACAAGAAATGATGTCTCCTAAAGGTGTCTATTGTCGACTCTCAACCCAAAATTAACCCATAATAGGCTAATTTCCTACAACCATCCCAACCCACTAGCTCTCTTTCCCACCCAAGGAATGGGATCCCTTCTCTGCTACACAGTCCCTTAGGATATCCTACTTCCCTCCAGGGCTCTATCATAGGTTGGCTAGGAAACCTCTCTTGCTAGGAACTCCAATGATTTACAAATGTAACAAGAATCCCAACAACAACAAACTCACTTGTTTTGTGTAATTTTCTCCACACAAATATCACTCTATAGGCCTAAAAACCTACTTCTTCATGCATTTACATCTCCAACAAGTTGTCCAGAACACCCACTATGACTGCCTTCCAGCTTCATCACTCAACACACTCTTGCTGTCCCAAAAATTTCTTGTAAAAAATACCTACAATACCCTTTCGAATTTCATTTTACCCATGCATGTTGACTCTCACATTCCCCAATGTTGATTGTACACAACCCACTTTCAATAAATATCTGAGGTGACTTTTTACATAAACACTCTTACATGTATTCAATGATTGGGGCTTTGATACACTCAAAAGGAAAATATAAGGTTCACACAAAAATACTAATTTTAGAAAGTGGATTGGGGATTAATACACATGAGTAATCCCCCCCCCTCTTGGACCCCCTCTCTTGTGTAAACTTAGCCCCCATGACTTCTCCTGGGTTCATTTGTAGCCAACGATACATTTATTTTATTATTTTGATATACAATGTTTACATATTATATTGTGGGCCCCACGACCATACATCATATTTACATTATACATTGCTAAAATGGGGTTTAAAAATGGGTATGTTACATCCCCCCCTACAATTTGCACCATCTTGGGTGCACATCACCATACCTGTATACATGTATAAAATTTTACAACATAATACTTGATACTTTTGCAAGTTCAAAACTCCTACAACAATTCCAACCATCAATATATCATTCCCATCAACTTGCACGACCCAAGGAAGTGTACCCCCTTCTCGGCATCACAATTCCTCAGGCTATACCACTCCCTTTCTAGGGACAAAACACAAGTTAGATAAGAAGTCTTTGAGATGTGGCTCCAGGAACTCTAGCTTCCAAAATGGAGCCTTTCACACTTATATACAAATGTACATTCAATTTTCTTCAAAATTTGAAAAAATTCAAGGGTATTTCTCCCTCATGGTCTCCTCATGCTCCTACATAGCGTCTTCAGGACTGTAGCAAGTCCATTCAACCTTTAATAGGATGATGGATTTGTTTCTAAGCACTTTGAATTTTTGGTCTAGGATGTGCACTAGCTCCACCCGAAAATCCCCTTCATGCTCCACCTGGATCAAAGTCCAATCAATAATGTGGTTAAGATTAGGTACATATTTCTTCAATAAATTCACATGAAACACATTATGAATTTTCATGGATGCAGACAATGCACGAATGTATGCATCTAGGTCTATCTTCTTTAGATTTTCAAACAACCGATTGTTTCTCGCTGCCAACTTTAGACAACTTCCCAATATTAGTGAGTTCCTTTTAGCCTTTAATTTTTGTTACGAGGAAAATCACTCTATGGAAAGGGGTAAACCAAAACAAATGGAATGACTGCATAAATCAACTCTAATCTCTAGTATGCTATATAAACAAACATGCTAAGAAGAAAAGATAAAGAGCCTACCTCGTCTAGACGTTCGATGAAGACCACCATTGAGCACTCGACTCAAAGCTATACACCTGCAACTTGTCCTTAACAAACAAGATACACAAGCATATGGTGATAATATATAAAGTTAGCACATATAATAGAATAATCCATAAATATTAATCACAAATATTCCCATGGAATAACAATTCAAATATTTGCAAGACATTAATTGGATGAGAAAAGAGTATTTCTATTAAAATATGATCAACATAAGTGTATGAATGACAAACTTCTGTGTCGGCACGTCTCGGAACTGAGAAACTAAGTCCCTTCCAGCTAGGCCTTCACCACTTCAATCCTCCACAAAAGGCAAGCTCATATAAGAGAGACAATGAGGTTCTCCATCAAAGAGGGAAGAGCTTGGGGGATGAACAATGTGTTTAGACTTAAAAGGACAAAGGGATGCAGACTCAATATGAAGTGAATAATTTCTATAGAGTAACTTTTCTCTCAAAAGTTGAATTCTTCTCCTTCTTCCACAGCTTGGATATGGCCCATTTATAGCCTTCAAATGGAACTGAAGGGTCGAGTTGGAGCGTTTCCAATATATGGAAGGTCAAGGATAATGGATCTCATGACGTGACATGGAAACCCAACACCATTTTTTTAACTTTGGGCACAAAACCTGATGCACATGGGTTGTAATGGTGAAACCTGCATATACACATGTTGTATAGCTATTAGGCGTGTATATGTGGAAAATACATTTTTTATCTCTGGGACTTGCAAAAAGGGACTTCAAGTTTGCATAGGGAAATGGAAAATGCCTTCTAAGCAAGTTGCATGGGGTGAGGAAAATCTTGCTATAATAGATGCCCTCCTAATGTGTGAGGTTGGAGGAGTATCTGTGATGGTCGAAATACATTATAATTCCCAGAAGTGGAGTAATGGAGACCCAGTTGGACGAACTAGTTGCTAATAATAATATTACAATCCATACTGACTTTGTACACATGACTACCAATTTGAATTACACTGCAGATCCATATGGAAATATACTAAACAACTGTTCATGGCCACGAATAGGCAATACAAAGTAGATACATGTCATAGGATTTCATAGTCACGAACAAGGCCTAGTGAAAACCAGTCTCAAAATCAATATGAAGATATCTATATAAAATGTAGTACAATCTGATCTCCCATGATCACTGAAGTCATATAGGTATTGGTACAATGAATCATAGCAACAACTCAGGAAAGATGTGACTATAAACTGATGTCTTCAAGTCTTATACAGGATCCACCAAAGGTGAAAGTCTACATCATGTGAATAAAGGAGTTGAGGTCGAACATAATGAGACTTCATTTGATTACCGATCATTAAGGTATACCGTTAACACACACAGGACAACCTACCGATAATGAAAGTAGGTATCAAGGCACCAAGTAAATTCTTACAAGTGTGAATAAATGTGTTGATGTTGAACACTAGAATAATCCATCGATCAGGAGACATTGATGTATTCCCAACTTTTGATGGCGAGAGAACCTGCCACTAATGACTGCAAGCCTCTAGGTACTCATAGGAATCTAGGCCTCATTTCTAGAATACATGAGTTGAAGTCAATGGAAGGAGACCCGCTGAAAGGAGAGCATTAAGGCATCTCTCATCATTCAACACAAGGTACACATAAATAGCTTGATGATTTGGAGGAACTCAGATGAAGATGATGTTCATGACCCAATGAACCTGTGTGTCTTTCACATGCACTAGATGCAAGTAGTGCATGAAAGAGACCTTATGAATAGAATCCAATAAGGAAAACTATCGACAAAGGTGGCGAAACCACCAATAAGGCTAATGGAATCCAAGACACTACACGAATCCTAATGTGTGAATAGATTTCTTGCCATTGAACACAAGGGAAACCCCTAATCA
>SNQJ01S0002089.1:245638-273693 GCA_010110895.2 Picea sitchensis
TCATTTAAAAGGATAAAATCCAATTTCGTGAGCCAAGAAATTTGGAAGAATCCATCGGGAAGGCTAAGTATTTGTATGAATAGAACAAAGGAAGGCCATTTTTCCAAAAGGATAGGGATGATAATAAGAGAGGAAAGGTGGATCAGAAAAAAGAATGGATTCAAGTTGACTTTCATATGAAACAAATCTCAATCATATAAAAAATGGAACGCATCACAAGGTGAACATAAAATGAGATATTCCATGGGAAAGAGACCAAGAAAACATCCCACAAAGTGTTGGGGATGTGAAGGATACAAATTGTATAAGGATAGTCCTCACAAGTTGGGAGAAAGGATGACAAGTATGCATAACCTTGAGGAAGTTGATACAGTGGAGGAAGTGGACAGGAGCATGCCAAGGATTTATGTAGCCTTGGACAACAGACAAGTAGAATACCAATACCACATGATTTATGTAGAAGATAAGATCAATAATCAGACCATATCTATTTTAATTCTTTCTGGAGCTAGTCATAGCTATATATATCCAAAAATTTCTTAAATGTTTAAATTGAAGAGATGTAAGCATGAAACTTCTTGGTTGGTTTAGCTAGCCATTGAAACCAAGAGTTAAATCAATGAACTTGTCAAGGATTTCCCAATAAGAATGAATGGATGTAGCACTAAAGTAGAATTAAACATCATAACACTTGGTTCATATGATTTCTTAATTGGTATGGGATGGATAGACAAGCATCATGTTGTTCTAGATTGCTACAACAAATATTTTTCATGCCTTGATGAGGAAGAGAATTTGAGGATGATGCAAGGTATTACAAGACCTATATCCACCAAAGAGATTTCAACATTGCAACTTAAAAGAATTTTTAGGAAAGGGTGTCAGATATATACAACCCATATGGAAGAGCCAGCAAAATACAAGGGACCCAATCTTGAATATTATCTAGTACTAAAGGAATATGAAGGTTTATTTTGGGAGTTTCTAGCATTGCTACCAAAGAGAGATATTGATTTCTCTATTGAATTAATGCTTGGAGTTGCCCAAGTGTCCAAAATTCCCTAAATAATGAGCACACTAGAGTTGAAAGAATTGCAAATGCAACTAGAAGAATTGTTGAAGAAGGGGTATATACACCCAAGTGTCTCACCTTGGAGTGTTCCAATGCTCTTTGTGAAGAAAAAGGATGGAACTCTAAGGTTTTGTATTGACTTTAGACATCTTAACAAGGTTACAATAAATAATAGGTACCCTCTACCATGGATTGATGATATTTTTGATCAATTGAAAGGAGCAAGGATATTTTCCAAGATCAACCTAAGGTCAAGTTCTCATCATGTGAGAATTAGAGAAGAAGACACCAGCAAGATAGCATTCACAACAAGGTATGGCCATTATGAGTTTGTGGTGGTGTCATTTGTCCTAACAAACTCACTATCTACTTTTATGTGTATAATGAATAGAGTGTTTAGGGATTACGTGGACAAATTTGTCATCGACTTCTTTGATTATATTCTTATCTACTTGAAGAAAGAGGAGGATCATGAGAAACATTTGAGGATTGTGCTACAAGTGTTGAGAGAGCACCAATTGTATGCCAAATTAATCAAGTGAACTTTTCATGAAAAGAGAATCCATTGTTTGGGCCACATCATCTCAAAGGAAGGCATAGTAGTGGGCCCTAAAAAGATTGAAGCAACAAAAAGTTGGTCAGTGCCAAAGAATGTTTTAGAGGTGATATCCTTTATGGAATTAGTTGTATATTACAGGAGATTCGTGGTTGAAGGTTTATCGAAATTTTCAAATCCAATCACTTTGTTGCAGGAAAAAGGGAACAAAGTTTGAATGGACTGCTAAGTGTGAGGAGAGTTTCCAACACTTCAAGGAATTATTTTTCGATGCACATATTTTAAATGTTCAGATCTGGATGAAGATTCCAATGTGTGCACAGATGCATGAAGGGAATGGCTTGGTGGATTCCTTATGGAATATGGCCATGTCATATGTTATGAGTCCAGGAAGGTTAAGGAGCATGAAAGAAATTATGTTACCCATGACTTAGAGTTGGAAGTCATAGTTCATGCCTTAAAAATGTGGAAGCATTACCTCATGGGGAAAAAAATCAAGATGAAAACAGATCATAGTGGTCTAAAGCACTTGTTTGAGTAGCCAACATTGAATGCTAGACATGCTAGATGGCTAGAATTTCTGAGTGAATACAACTTCGACATTAATCACATCAAAGGGAAATAGAATAAAGTAGTTGATTTACTCAGTACAAGGGTGCATGAAATGCATGTTTTATCCATCGGCATATATTGTTCAAATTTAAAAAGAAGAATTTTGGAATCTTTAGAATCAGATCAATATTATGAACAAGTTATAGAATGGTTGTGAAGGGAAAATGTATCGTTGAAATTTAAAGACTATCGGTTAGAAGAGCATGGAKGTATCCTCTTGTTCAAGGAAAAAATTTATGTTCCTAACACTCGGGATTTGAGAAATTTAGTGTTGAAGGAGATCCACAATGTACCATATGTTGGCCATTCATGATACCAAAATACAATTGTCATAGTAAGAAKCTARTATTTATGGATAGGAATGAAGAAAGAAGTGGTTGATTACATAGTCAGGTGCATGGAATGTCACAAAGTGAAGACTGAGCATAGGAATCCAATAGGATTGTTATAGCCATTGTGCATTCTTGAATGGAAATGGGAGGTAGTTACAATAGATTTTATTACCAAGTTGTCAAAGACATAAAATCATCATGATTCAATCATGGTAATGGTGGAAAATCTTAGAAAGAATACACATTTTATACCGGTGAAAAAAATTCACAAAGAAGCCAATATTGGAGATATTTATATGAAGAAAATTGCAAGGCTACATGGTATGCCTAAGGAAATAGTGTCAAACAAATATCCCAAGTTCACTTTCAAATTTTGGAAGGGGTTGTTTAAGGGATTTGGTAATTTGAATTTTAGTACAGCACATCATCCAGATTCAGATGGACAAACAGAGAGTCCTAACCAGATAATTGAAGAGATGTTGAGAATGTATGTAATGGAAAATCCTTCCAATTGGGAAGATTACCTTCATCCAATTGAATTTTATTACAATAATGGGTATCATGCATCATTAAAGATGAGCCCATTTGAATCCTTTTATGGCATAAAATGAAACACACCAATGATCTAGTATAACCTAGTATATAGAGCATATATTGGGCCATAATTGCTAATGGAAATTGAAGAGCATATGGTAAATATCGGGTGGAAATTAAAGGTTGCATAGGACAAGAAAAATACTTATGCAAATAAAAACAAGACATACAAAGATTTCAAAGTGGGTGGGCATGTTTTTTTAAAAGTAAAGGACTGGGAGAAGCTCGCTAAGATTGGGAAGTTTCCCAAAGTTGGCAGCAAGATGTTGTGGGTCATTTGAATTTCTAGAGAAGATAGGCACGGTTGCATACATTCTTGTATTTCCTACATCCATGAGGGTTCATAATGTGTTTCATGTGTATGTATTGAATAAATATGTGCATGATCCTAACCATATGATTGATTGGATTGTGATTCAGGTGGAGCATGAAGGGGACTTTCGGGTGGAACTAGTGTGCATCCTTGATCTAGGATCTTTTCATCGAGTGACTTATAAAGAATTGCATTAAATGAGCATAAATTAAAGTGCACCATTAAAGAAGGAAAAGCTAAAAAATGAAGAGACATAAGCATCAAATCTGAACAAAAAAACTTGACAATGGATTTCGTCCCTAGTGGACTACGTCTCCTAGTCCTACTCTCAAATGGGTGGGCTCTTTCATTAACTCAACAAAATAATTTGGAAAAATACATAAGTATACCTCATTCTGAAATCAAGCTACAGAAATAATGCTCATATCAGAAAAATGGACAGCACCATTGAATGCGTGGTGTCGAATTACCCAAAAATGACTGTCTCCATGCCTCAATCTGACTCTAGAACTCCCAGGACCAAGAAGAATTTTTTCTCATTTTTTGTGCCCCTCTACAACCTGCATTAATGATTGGACTACATAGAAATGCATTCCCAAAAGGAAGTGCCATATGCGTGCCTCCTCCACTAGCTGGGAGGAATCGACATTGAAACAAAATCCATGGCGTTGTTTACAAAGCAAGGCCATTGGTCTATTGGTTTGGGCGTTAATACAAAGGCGTATATGGGGGAGGAGGTCTTGGGGTCAAACCCACGGACCTCCCCCTTTTGGGTTTGTTTTTTTGCAATGTATATATATATATATATATATAGTTGTTCTGTTATTTTTAGAGGTGGCGCTATCCAAATCCCAATGCTTACATCGTGGCCAAGTTTGGTGTGCTCCACAAGATTTGATGGACCCGCCAAACTTAATATTTTTTTTTCAAAATTCGCTCACAAGTTGTCATTGTATTTTTCTCACCTACCACATGGTAGCGTTTGATTGGTCCACATGGGAGCCTCCCACTGGGCCACATTTTCCTCTTTGCCACATCATCATGCCACGTCAGCGTATGGATTGTACAGACTACCATGTGGCATTATCCTATTGTTCCATGGATCAGCTCAAAAAATGCCAAAATTGGGTGACACGTGGCAGCCTCTGGTGCTACCACATCACCATGTTGATGTCATCATGACACATGTCACCTTACTGCTCCTGTCACATGTGTTGTATAGATGCTTACATCAGCAGTACAGAGGTTGACTCATCCCCTACTGATTGGGCTAGGTTGACCAAACTTTGACCATGAATATATTTCAATTCGTAACTCTATTTGATGAGTCGTTTGCACCATTAGAAAGATTGTGACATGCTCTTCACAATCATGCCATTTTCACTGAGTTTTGGGAACTTTTATTTTGTTCCCTTTCTTTGTCTATTGAAGCCATTATGAACGTCCTGAGTTGCCTCTACGAGTTATGAGTTCTTATTATCCTTCTATGGATCCTTTTTGGATCAATCCTAGACCGGAAATCCAAAGTGTTCAGGAAAAAATCCATAGGTCTAGTAAAGTATCAATGGTCCTATTAAAGTACTGAATACACCATGTGGGAGAACGAGGGGACCATGTAGGAAGAGTACGCACAATGTTTCAAAAATTTTGAAGAAAATTGAATGTACATTTGTATATAATTGTGCAAGACTCCATTCTGGGTAGTTGAAGTTCCTATAGCCACATCTCGAATAATTATTGTATGATCTGTGTTGTATGCCTAGAAGTAAAGTGGTACAACTCGATGGATTTCCCAAGGCTCTTACATCCATGAGGAGGACTTCAAAGGCCTACATGTCATCATGGTAAATGTAGAGACCAAGTCCAATGGGCATAGAAGAAAGGTGGAGTTGGTTGAGACTATGAGGAGCTTGCATAAGGAAGTGTAGAGCTATAGAGTAGATAATGAAATGATGATGAGAGCTCATGAAGAGATGTTATATATTCTAAATATGTTGCATACACAAGTCAACAAATATTTTGGTATAAAACAAGCAGCTAGTGGAAGGGAAGTAGAAGCATCAAGATCTCATGATAGGAAAGATGATCATAGGGGATCTAGGCAGTCAAGGAGTGTCACCAGACATCATCATCATTATAATCATTCAACATGACACTCAAATAGAATAAAGTATGTGACTTCAATATCATAGATAATCACAATTTTATCCCCTATAATAAATCAGAGGAGGAGGCCTGAGTCATATTTCGCAGGGAGATCTCAAAAAGATTAAGCCACCATCCTTTGATGGAGAGCATAGGAAGAAAGAATATTTTGAAGCCTAGTTGTTAGACATTAGGAAATGTTTCCAATTGCATGATTACCCATCAAATGTAGAAGCCATAATAGTAGTCTACCATCTTCAAGGAAAAGAATATATGTGGTGGGATAATCTCAAGTAGTTTAATCACATTGATGAAAAGAGAATTTTGTTGAATCATATCAAGAGAAATTTCTAGCAACAGTTCTTGTCAGAGAAATATTATGACAAAAATATGCAACAGTTCTTTGAACTCAAGATTGGAATCATGACAATGGATGAGTACGAGAAGAATTTCTTGGAGCTTCTGAGGTATGTGAACTTCATCCAAGATGGGAAGGTGAAAATCCAAATGTTCTTGAGTGGGTTTCCATCATTTTAAAAGATAAAATCCAATTTGATGAGCCTGGAACTTTGGAAGAATCCATCAAGAAGAATAAGTATTTTTATGAACAGAACAAAGGAAGGAAAGCTTTAAAAAAGGTTTGGGATGATAAGAAGAGAGTCGATATGGATCAGATAAAGAAGGGATTCAATCCGACTTTCATCATAAACAAATCTCAAGCATATCATCAAGGGAATCCAGCACAAGGTGAACATAAAATGATAAATTCCTTAGGAAAGAGGCTAAGACAACATGCCATAAAGTGTTGGGGATGTGAAGGAGACCACTTGTATAAGGATTGTCCTCACAAGGGAGAAAGGATGAGGTGTATGCATAACATTGAGGAATATGTTAGAGTGGATAACGTGGGAAGGAGCATGCCAAGGATTTATGCATCCTTGGATAATAGAAAAGCATATTGCCAATCCCACATGATTGAGGTAGAAGGTAAGATCAATAATAATCCCATATCTATTTTGATTGATTATGGAGCTAGTCATAGATATATAGATCCAAAAATAGTTGAAAGGTTTTAATTGAAGAGATGTAAGCATGAAAAGTCTCGGCTAATTCATCCAGCCACTAGAACCAAGAGGTAAATCAATGAAATTTTCAAGGATTTCCAAATAAGCATGAATGGAGTTAGGACTAAGGAATAATTAAACATCATACCACTTGGGTCATATGATTACTTAATTGGTATGGACTGGCTAGACAAGCATCATGGTTTCCCATACTTATACAACAAAGCTTTCACATGCCTTGATGAGGAAGAGGATTCAAGGATGGTGCAAGGTATTTCAAGACCTATATATGTCATACAGATTTCAGCATTGTAGCTGAAAAAAGGTTTTAAGAAAGGATGCTAGATATATGCAGTTGATATGGAAGAGACAGTAAAAGATAAGCAACCAAATATTGAAGAGTATCTTGTATTGAAGGAATATGAAGATGTATTTAGGGAGTTTCTAGGATTTCCATCCAAGAGAGATATTAATTTCTCTGTTGAATTAATGCCTAGAGTTTCCCCGGTGTCCAAAACTCCCTAAAGAATGAGCACACTGGAGTTGAAAGAATTGAAAATGTAGCTAGAAGAATTGTTGAATAAGGGGTATATACGCCCAAGTGTCTTACCTTGGGGTTCCCTAGTGCTCTTTGTGAAGAAAAAAAATGGAACTCTGAGGTTGTGTATTGACTTTAGAAAAATTGATAGAGTTATGGTAAAGACCGGGTACCCTCTACCATGGATCGATGATATTTTTTATCAATTGAAAGGTGGAAGGATATTTTCCAAGATCAACCTAAGTTAAGCTTCTCATCAAGTGAGAATTAGAGAAGAAGACACCATCAAGACAACATTCAGGACAAGGTATGGCCATTATGAGTTTGTGGTAGTGTCATTTGGCCTAACAAATGCATCATCTACTTTTATGTGTCTAATGAATGGAGTGTTCATAGATTACCTGGACAACTTTTTCATCATCTTCTTGGATTATATTCTCATATACTCCAATATAGAGAAGGAGCACAAGCAACAATTGAGGATGGTGATACAGGTGTTGAGAGAGCACCAATTGTATGCCAAGTTAAGAAAGTGCACTTCATATCAAAGGAAAATCCATTGTTTGGGCCACATCCTCTTAGAGGAAGGCATAGAGGTGGACCCCAAAAAGATTGAAGAAATCAAAAGTTGGCCAATTCCAAAGAATGTTTCAGATATGAGATTATTTATGGGATCAGTTGTATATTATAGGATATGCGTTGAACGTTTCTACAAAGTTTCAAATCCAATCACTTAGCTGCAAAAAAAGGGAACAAAATTTGAATGGACTACTAAGTGTGATGAGAGTTTCCATCGGTTAAAGGAATTATTGACTAGTGAAACTATTTTAAAGGTTGGAAATCTAGATGAATATTTTGTTGTGTGCATAGATTCATGCAAGGAATGGCTCAGTGGAATCCTTACAAAAAATGACCATGTCATATGTTATGAGTCCAAGAAGGTTAAGGAGCATGAAAGAAATTACTTTACCCATGACTTAGAGTTGGAAACCATAGTTCATGCCTTAAAAATGTGGAAGCATGATCTCATGGGAAGACAATTCAAGTTGAAAACAAATCATAGTGGTCTGAAACACTTGTTTGAGCAGCCAACATTGAATGTCAGACACTAGATGGCTAGAATTTATCACTGAATATGAATTTGAAATTAAGCACATCATTTGCAAAGAGAATAAAAAGGGCAATGCACTCAGTAGGAGGGTGCATGAAATGTATATTTTATCCATTATCATGTATTGTTCAAATTTAAAAAGAAACATTTTGGAAGCTTTAGAATCAGATCAACATTATGCACAAGTTGCAGAAGGGTTGCGGCAATCAAATGTATCATTGAAATTTAAATACTATAAGTTAGAATAGGATGGAATCCTCTTGTTCATAAACAAATCTTATGTTCCTAACACTCAGGATTTGAGAAATTTAGTGTTGAATGAGATGCACAATGTACCATATGTTAGTCATCCAGGATACCAAAAGACAATTACAGTAGTAAGAAGCTAGTATTTATGGGCGAGAATGAAGAAAGAAGTGTTTGATTAAATAGTCGGGTGCATGGAATGTAACAAAGTGAATACTAAGCATAGGCATCCATCAGTATTGTTTCATCCATTGCCCATTCCTGAATGGAAATGGGAGGTAGTTACAATATATTTTATGACCAAGTTTCTAAGAATAGAAAGGAATCATGATTCCATCATGGTAGTGGTGGACAAGATTACGAATGTTGCACATTTTATAGTGGTGAATACAACTCACAAGGAAACCAATATTGCAGAGATTTATATGAAGGAAATTGTAAGGCTACATGGTGTGCCTAAGACAATAATGTTAGATAGATATCCCAAGTTCACTTCAAAATTTTTGAAGGGGTTGTTTAATGGATTTGGGACCAATTTGAATTTTGATACATCATGTCATCCAACGTCAAATGGATAGACAGAGAAGACTAACCAGATAATTGAAGACATGTTGAGGATGTATGTAATGGATAAGTCTTCCAAGTGGGAAGATTGCTTTCATCCAGTTGAATGTGATTATGATAATGGGTATCATGCATCATTAAAGATGATCACATTTCAATACGTGTATGGTAGAAAATGTAGCAAACCAGTGAGCTAGGATAACCTAGCAAAAAAAGTAGTTATTAGGCTAGAATTGTTAAGGGAAATGGAAGAGAAGATGGTAAAGATCATGAAGAATTTAAAGGTTGCACAAGACAGGAAAAATATTTATGCAAATAAAAACAGGACATATATGGAATTCAAAGTGGGTGAGCATGTGTTTTTAAAAGTAAAGGCTAAGAGAAGCTCGCTAAGAATGGGAAGTTGCACAAAGTTGGAAACAAGATATTGTGGGTTGTTTGAAGTTCTAGAGAAGATACGCCCAATTTCATACATTATTGCAATGTTTGCATCCATTAGGATTAATAATGTGTTTCATGTGTATTTATTGAATAAATATGTCTCTGATCCCTATTTCATGTGATTGATTGGACTATGATCGAACCATAGCACGAAGGGGACTTTTGGGTGGAACCAATACACATACTTTTCATTGAAAAAGTCAAAGTGATCAGGAACAAGCCATAGGTATAGTAAAGTTTCAATGGACCTATTTCAGTCTTGTAGACACTGCGTGGGATCAAGAGGAGACCATGCAAGACTCCATTTTAGTGATTTATAATTCCACCCTGGAGCCACATCTCGGAAACTTTCTATCCGATCTGTGTTGGATCCCTGGAAGGGAAGTGGTATAGCCTGAGGGACTGTATGGTAGAGAAATGTGTTCATTTCTTTTGGTTGTGTGGGTTGAGGGGAACAAGAGATTAATGTTGGTTGGAATTGTTGCAAGAGAGTTTGGGATTGCGAGGAACGAGAGATTGTTGGTTGGAATTGTTGCAAGAGTTGTGAACATGAAAAAGTATCAAGTATTATGATGTAAATTTCTATATATGTATGTCGGTATGGTGTCATGCACTGAGGAAGGTGCACTTTCTAGGGGGATGGGAATGTAACATCCTCATTTTTAATCCCTATTTTTCCAATGGGTAATTAAATGTGATGTATGACCATGGGCCCAAATATGTAATATGTAAACATTGTTTATCATAACAATAAAATAACTGATACGTCGGCTACAGAATGATGTGGATGGAGTAGTGGGGGGATAAGTTTCCACAAGAGAGGATAATGTCTAAGGAATTTCTAAGAGAGGGGGTTGGGGGGGATTATTCATGGGTATTAATTCCAACCCACTTTCCTAAAATTATCATTTTGGGTAAACCTTCTAATTTCCTTTTGAGAGTATAAAAGCCCAATCTTTAAACACATATAATAGGGTTGGTGTAAAATGTCAGATCCCATAGTTATGAGAGCATGGGGGCAGAGTACAATCAACCTTTTAAAATGTTAGATTCAAATTCATGGGTATAATGGAAATTCGAATGGCCATTGTGGGTAGCTTTTACATGCAGTTTTTGGAATAGCAAGGCAGTGGAGAGCATTTGAGCTTGAAGGCAGAGATAGTAGGTGTTGTGAGTAGCTTGTTTGGATCTACAATTGCGTGAAGAAGTAAGTCATCATGTCTGTAGAGTGAAATTTATGTGTGATATTTTTCCCTCGAAGCAGTGAGCTATTGTTGTTAGTTTTTCCTATAGCAAGTAGCATCCCTGGAGTCCCTAGCAATAGAGATTCATATCCAACCTATGTTGGAGCCCTGGAGAGAAGTGGGAATTCTTGAGGGACTGTGTGAAGTGAAGGGGGGTCCCATTCCTTGGGTTGTGTAGGTTGATGGAAAGAGAGTTGGTGGATTGGGATAGCTACAGGAAAACTGGTTTGTTGTGGGAGTGTATTGGGTTGTGAGAGACACCCTCTTTTGTTGATTCGTATCTCGAGCTCAAGGGTGATTTGCTTATTATATTTGGAGAAAAAAATATATATTTGGGAAAAACATGTGTCCCCTGCAGTTGGTTGCACTTTTTCATTAAAAGATAAGTTTTTTTTATCTATTTTCTCTATTTTTAGTAATGGGTTTTATTACTGTGCATAAACTCTGAGTTTTTAATAATTTATATATTTTTATGGGAACGTTAATTTAATTGCGTTCTTGATTTGAAAGTGTTGTTATATGCATGATTGTTTAAGCATGATACACTGCATTTTTCTTTTGTTTGTTAGAAATTTCCCCGTAACTTGCGAGGCCAGCATTTTTAAGCATTGGCTAAGAAACCACAACACAGGGGTATCTAAGTCGTCAAAGTCACTCGAGTATCGCACCCAACTTGAGATGCACCAACCCTTAACATGGATGGATCTTTTGGGTTTCTCCTCCCGACTAAACTCACCGTAAGGTTATTGAACTTGGGTCGCCTAGCAAAGAAAACCCACACCTTAAATGATTGAGCTAATGATAAATTGCATTTAATCATAATGGTATCACAAAAACAATTGTAGGTTTAGTAGTGGGGGCACGAAAGATTGATATCATAGAATTAGTTACAACACTAGGCTTGTATGGGTCTGCTACAGCAGAGAAAATTTTAATCTATGTGTATTTTTAGGGTGAAAATTTATTTTTGCTCAACACATGATAATTGGGTGAAGGCCCTAAAATCCAAAAAATTTTATGTTGTTGTCATGGTGTGGGGGTTTTTTGGCCTCTAGTTGATCGATTTTGGCATAGATTGTCAAGTCAGGTATTTTCATGATGGTCATGATAGTCGTGAGCCCAAAAAAAACGAAAATTGGCTAAGTATCAAGATGTTCCTTAGTTGTCGATACAAGGTCGATATAGTGTGTATCGGCCAAGAATGTAAATATTTCATCAATACATCGGCGAATGAAAATATTTTGAGGTCACCAAAACAAGTTTTTGGCATGAAAAGATTTTTTTGCGTCACCAACAAGAAATTGTTTTTCCGATAAAAGTAGATTTTTCACCGAAACACCGACGAGAAAAGTGAATTGTTTGTCTAAACTCCAGCAAGAAGAGTGGATTTTTCATCGAAACATCAACGAGAAAAGTGAATATTTCATTGAAATGTTGGCGATGAAAGAATTTAAGTGGTCGAAACGTTGACAAGGAAAAAGGATAAGTTTCTAGAAAGAAAAAAAGTTTCTAAGTCACTGACAATAGAGTGTATCAAAGAAGAAAGTGAATCTTTGGTCAATACGCTGACGAAGAAAGGAAATATTTGGCCAAAACATCGATGAAGAAAGGAAATATTCGACCAATGCGTTGGAAAATAAAGGAAATATTTGACCAAAACATTGGCCAAGAATGAAATATATTTATCAATGAGAAGGAAAGATCTTTATCGACAAGAAGGAAAGATCTTTTATCGGCGAAGGAAACAAATCTTGGGTTGACATATCGGAGAATGAAGCAGATCCTGTAATGAAATGTTGGTGAGAAAAGAAATTCCAATGTCGATAGGTCGGCTATAAAAGCACATTTGGCTCCAAAATGTCAATGAAAGGGAAAGATATTCTTGCACCGATAAAGGGCATGTATCGGCGAGAGGAAAAGATGATTGAGCATTGATAAAGGGCATGTATCATCATGTCAGAAAGATCTTGATCACCAATAAGAGAAGAGAAGAAAAGAGAGATAAATATAAGAAAGGAATAAAAGAGAGAAGAGAAGAAAAATAAAGAAGAGAAAGAGAAAGAGAGAAGAGAAAATAAAGAGGAAAAGGGAAAAAAAATGGTCAATTTTACAAAAAACATTATGGAGCCAAAAAGTTGTTTTGGCCATAAAAAGAGAATTGCAACTTAGTTTCAGATGAAATTTAAGGAGTGTGTCTGTAGTGATGAGAGGTACAATAATGTCAGTGAGGGCCATTGGTTATTTCTACATGCGTTGTCCGAAAAATTCAAATGACTGACTTTTAAATATTTGGGTCACGTTTAGTAACCCGGGTCCAAATAAAGGTGAAATTTTTATGATAGCTCAAAAAGAAAGAATGAAGATACCCATTTGGGATTCTATAAAAATTCAAAATGGTTTGGAGTAAAAATTCTGAAACATGGAAAAATCCACTATTCCCAGGTGCGTTTTTGGGATTTCTGAAATCTTAAGAGGAGGAAAAGGGACCTCAGATCACCTATCTGAAAAAAAAGTATTTAGTCTCCATTTTATCTACTCATCAATCTAGACAACTTCTTATTGAGGGAGTTTTGTCATTTTTTCTCCGTTTGGGAGATATTCATTTTCTGCCAAAAATTAAGAATGGAGGAAAACCAAAAAGGACAATTTGGCAAATATAGATTTATGCAAAAGTTGGATGGAGTGTCATATCCAAAATATGAGAGAACATAATGAAAGGATGATGAGATCCCAAGAGGATCTATTATAGAGTCTAAATATGTTTCGTAGACAAGTCAACAAAGATTTTGGTACAAAACAAGCAACCAATACAAGGCAAGTAGAACTATCAAGGTTTCATGATAAGAGAGATGACCATGGGGGATATAGGTAGTCATTGAGTGTGAGAAGACATCATATTCATCATCCTTGTCACTAGGGAACTCTAATAGAAGAACACATGTGCCTTCAAGTTCAGAGAGCAGCCCAAGCATATCCCCTATCAGAAATCATAGGAGGAGGCAAGGGTCATATATTTTGCAAGGAGATCCCAGGAATATCAATCCACCATCCTTTGATGGACAGCATAGGAAGGGAGAAAATGTTGAATCCTAGTTATTAGGCATGAGGAAATATTTCCATTTGCATGATTACCCATCAAATGTAGAAGCCATAATTGTAGTCTACCATATTCAAGGAAAATCATCTATGTGGTGGGATCAACTCAAGAAGGTCAAACACATTGATGAAAAGAGAATTTCTTTGAATCAATTCAAGAGATATTTTCAGCATGAGTACTTGTCAAATAAATATTACAACAAGAAGATTCAAGAGTTCTTTGAACCCAAGCTTGGAATCATGATGATGGATGAGTATGAGAAGAAGTTCATAGAGCTTCTAGGGTACATGGAATTCATCTGGAATGAAAAGGTGAAATATAGAGGTTCTTGAGTGGGATACCATCATTTTACTAGGATAAAATCCAATTTGATGAGATTGGAACTTTGGAAGAATCCATCAGGAAGGATAAGTATTAGTATGAAAAAAACAAAGGAAGGTAAGCTTTCCAAAAGGCTTGGGATGATAAGAAGAGAGGCAAGATGGATCAAAGGAAGAAGGGATTCAAGATGCCTTTCATCAGAAACATATCTCAAGCATATCAGCAAGGTTATCCATCTCAAAGTGAACATAAAATGATAGAATTATTGGGAAAGAGGCAAAGATAGAATCCCATAAAGTTTTGGTGTTCTAAAGGAGACCACTTGTATAAGGATTGTCCTCGTGAGGGAGAAAGGATGAGGACTATGCATAACATTGAGGAAGATAATATAGTGGACGACATGGGCAGGATCATGCCAAGGATTTATGCAGCCTTGGATAATAGACAATAAGACTACGAAACCCACATGATTGAGGTAGAAGGTAAGATCGATAATCATCCCATAGCTATTTTGATTGATTTTGGAGCTAGTCATAGCTATATAGATCTAAAAATAGTTGAAAATTTTAAATTGAAGAGATGTAAGCATGAAAAGTATTGGTTGGTTCAGATACACACTAGAATCAAGAGGAAAAATTGGTTGATTCAGATACACTAGAATCAAGAGGAAAATCAATGAACTTGTCAAGGATTTCCTAGTAAGCATGAATGTAGTTAGCGCTAAGATAGAATTAAACATCATACCACTTTGGTCACATGATTGTTTAAATGTTGGTATGGATTGGTCGGAAAAGCATCGTGTTTTCCTAGATTTCTATAACAAGGATTTCACGTGCCTTGATGAGGAAGGGAATTCGAGGATGGTGTAAGGTGTTCCAAGACCTATATATGTCAGAGAGATTTTAGCATTGCAGCTAAAAACAAGATTTAGGAAAGGGTGATAGTTATATGTAACCCACATGGAAGAGCCAACAAAATATAAGGAACAAAATATTGAGGATTATCTAGTACTAAAGGAATATGAAGATGTATTTAAGGATTTGTCAAGATTTCCACCAAAGAGAGATATTGATTTCTCTATTGACTTAATGTCTGGAGTTTCCCCAATGTCCAAAAATCCCAACAAATGAGCACAACAAAGCTGAAATAATTGCAGATGAATCTAGAAGAATTGATGAAGAAGGGGTATATATGCCCAAGAGTGTCACCTTGTGGTGCCCCAGTTCTCTTTGTGAAGAAAAAATATGTAACTCTAAGATTTTGTATTTACTTTAGAAAACATAATAAGGTTACGGTAAAGAATAGTTACCCTCTACCATGGATCGATGATATTTTTGACCAATTCAAAGGAGAAAGGATATTTTCCAAGATCGACCTGAGGTCAGGTTACCATCAGGTGAGATTTAGAAAAGAAGACAATGGCATGATAGAATTTAGGACAAGGTATGGCCATTATGATTTTGTGGTGGTTCCATTTGTCCTAACAAATGCATCAGATACCTCTATGCTTCTAATGAATGGAGTGTTCATGGATTACCTAGAAAAATTTGTCATCATCTTCTTGGATGATATTTTTATCTACTCCAAGACAGAGGATAAGGGTGAGAAACATTTGAGGATCATGCTACAAGTGTTAAGAGAGAACCAATTGTATGCCAAGTTAATCAAGTGCACTTTATATCAAAGGAAAATCCATTGTTTGGGCCACATTATCTCAAAGGAAGGCATAGTGGTGGTCCCTTAAAAGATTGAAGCAATCAAAATTTGGCCAGTGCCAAAGAATATTTCAGAAGTGATATCCTTTATGGGATTAGTTGGATATTATAGAAGATTAATTGAAGGTTTCTCCAAAGTTGAAAATCCAACCACTTCGTTGCAGAAAAAGGGGACAAATTTTGAATGTACTTCTAAGTGTGAGCATAGTTTCCAGCACTTAAAGCAATTATTCAGTGCACCTATTTTAAAGGTTTCATATCCAAATGAAGATTTTTTTGTTTGAACATATGCATGCAAGGAAGGGATTGGTGGAGTTCTTATGCAAAATGGCCATGTCATATGTTATGAGTCTAGGAAGGTTAAGGAGCATGAAAGAAATTATGCTACCCATGACTTATATCTGGGATCCATAGTTCATGCCATAAAAATGTGGAGTATTTATCTCATGGGTATAAAGTTCAAGATGAAAAGAGATCATAGTAGTATGAAGCACTTGTTTAAGAATCCAACACTGAATGGTAGACAAACTAGATGGATAGAATTTCTCAATGAATACAACTTCGACATCAAGCACATCAAGGGAAAAGAAAATAAAGTGGTTGATGTACTTAGCAGGAGGGTGCATGAAATGCATGTTGTACCCATTAGCATGTATTGTTCATATTTAAAAAGCATAATTTTGGAATATTTAGCATCAGATCAAGATTATTCACAAGTTACAGAAAGGTTGTGGCAGGAATATATAGTCATCCAGTATACCAAAAGAAAATTGCAGTAGTAAGAAGCCAGTATTTCTGGATGGGAATGAAGAAATAAGTGGCTAATTACATAGTCAGGTGCATGGAATGTCAGAAAGTGAAGACTGACCATATGCATCCAACATTATTGTTATAGACATTACCCATTCATGAATGGAAGTAGGAGGTAGTTACAATATATATTATCATCAAGTTTCCAAGAACAATAAGGCATCATGATTCCATCATGGTAGTGGTAGACAAGCTTACGAAGGATGCACGTTTTATATCAGTGAAAATAAATCACAAGGAATCCAATATTGCAGAGATTTATATGAAGGAAATTGCAAGGCTACATGGTGAGCCTAAAAAAATAGTGTCAGAAAGAGATCCCAAATTCACTTCCAACTTTTGGAATGGGTTTTTAGAATTGTGGTGAAACCTATATAGAGAATCTAACTAACAACAATTCATACAAAGATTGCAAATTGAGAGAAGGAGAGAAGAGATGAGAGAAAATAATCAATAGAATTGTATTCACTAATGAGAGAATGATTAATTACACATGATATACTCCACATGGATAAGTAAAGTCACCATAGTAGTGATATAGAGAGATCTAGACACTCACTGATAGAAACTAAAGAAATTTTCTACCTAGTTCTAGTTAATTGATCCATGTAATCATCAGTTAATTGAGTCACACGTGTGGAAGTGAGAGAAACACATGCAATTTTTGGTGATAAAATTGAGGTTTCCATGCATGAGTGACTTCCACTAGTCTAACTAATTGTAACTGACTCTAAATTGAAGAGGATCACCCTATTTTGTAGGGGAATATTCTCTAAAGATAATATTCTCTTTTGAGGAAGCGCTCTCAACATTGGACTATCAACCTTAGGAAAAGAATTACCTAGGAAAGTGTCTAATATCTCCAACACCCCCTTGAACACTACTAGGGTGAAAATGATGAATGGATCCCAACAACCAAGACCATGTTAGGTATCCATTATACAATGCATCTAAGAATGAAATGATGAAAAAATAGAGGAAAGAGGGAAAACCTCATGGGAAAACCCCCCCCTCAAAGTACAATGCATCAAAAATGAAGAAGGAACAAAAGTAGTTGCTAAGAAACTGTGTCCTTCACTCCAAGATGATCACGCAGGAAGTGAAACTTTTGCTCGGTAAATTTCTTGGTAAATATGTATGCAATTTATTTAGTAGATGGACAGTAATGCAAATCGATGATTTTGTTATGTACCATGTATCTAATGTAGTGCATATGGATTTTGATGTGTTTGGTCCACTGCGTTGCACTATGTTTCTACAAAAATTGAGAGTACTCTGATTGTCACAACAAATGGCAGTCGGACAATGAAACTAGATACCAATATTAGTGAGGAAGTTCTAAAGCTAAAGTGCATGAATAGTGGCATTGACTGATCCTCTATACTCAGCCTCTAGTGACAATAGAGAAATATTTGATTTTTTTTCTCAACCAACAGATGGGACCGTAGCCCAAACTAAGAACGTACCCATATGTGGACTTGCGATCTGTGTTATCGCCAGCCCAATCAGAATCGATGAAGCCCATGAGATCCAATGCACAACCTACTACATAGTGGATCCAAAAACCTGTGGTGCCTTGAACATATCTAATAATGCACTTTGTATCCTTCCAGTGTAGCTCATGTGACTCTTGCATGTACCAGGAAACTTCCCTTATTGCATATGAGATATTTGGTTGGGTGTGGGTGAGATATAGAAGGCTCCCCACAAGATGTTGATACAAGTTGTTTTCCACCACTAGTGTATCCCCGCCATCCTCAAGATGTACCCCAGACAAAAGGCTGTGGTTGTTGACTTGAAGTCAATCATGTGGAATCTACCCAAGAGATCCATGGCATACTTAGTTTGATATAGCTTGATGCCTGAAGCATCCTAACTGATCTCAAGACCAAGAAAATAGTGACATGTACCCATGAATGTCATAGAGAACCTGTAGCGCAGAATGTCTTTGACCACAGCAAATGTTGAGGCCGAAATTCATGTGATGATAATGTCCTCATCATGTAGATGTTTGGATCTGATTTTCATCTGAAAAATTGTTGAGATAGCAAGCAAGAATCCATCTTCGCATACCATTCTCTAGGTGCCTTCTGGAGGCCATAGAGGGACTTCTTAAGTCGGCATACTAAGGATGAGTTTTGAATGAACCCATATGGTTGCTCCATGTAAATATCCTCTGAGAGATCCCCATGAAGAAAATCAGTATTCATGTCCATCTGGTGAACTTCCCACCCCCTCGCTACCACAATGGAAAGGGAGAATCGGATGGAGTCCATATTTTCTATGGGAGAAAAGGTCTCATCATAGTTTATCTCATGGATCTATTGAAAACCTTTGGAAACCAGTCTTTCCTTATACCTACTCACTTGTCCATTTATTTCCTTCTTGGTCCTATAGACCCATCTACATCTAACAAGATTCATGTCTAAAGGAAGTGGAACCAGATCCCAAGCCTATTTCTTTGAGGAGATATTTATACTCCTCCTGCATGGCGGCTTCCTAGAAGGGATTCCCTGTAACCTTTGCATAGGTATGTAGTTCTAAAGCTAGAACCATATAGCAATGCATGGGCATCACTAGTTCAGTGGTTGTGATTGCATAAGGAGGATCCTCAAACTGAGACCTCATCCTCCTCTGATCTAGTGGATCCCCCACAAGGTCTCATGTTGCTTGTAGGGTGGTCCGTGCCCACTTAGGGATCTTTGGTGGCTCAGCATTTGCATGCTCTTCATCGACATGCTCATCATATTCCAAATAAAATTCGAAGCTTAGATCTGAACCATGATCTCAGTGAGTAAACTCATCATCACTAATGTCTAGTGAAGGAAGTGTTACAAAGGTTTATGCATGTGGCTCCAAAGGTGCATGCAAGGGAATTTCCTCAAACCGAACATTGTGCTCAATGATGATCATGTCAATAGAGGGATCAAGTAACCTATAACCCTTCACACTATTTGGCTATCCCATAAATATGTATGCAATACTCTAAGAATCTAACACTTTCCTCTTTTCAGAGGGTACGTGGGCCCATGCACTCTTTCCAAATATTCGGAAGTGGGTGACTTTTGGTTTGTTGTTACACCATGCCTCAAAGGGAGTCTGATCCTTGAAATATCTATAAGGATATTTTTTCTGAATTTGGTTAGCACATTTAAGTTCCCCATCCCAAAGCTTGGGCAGTAGAGATCTTGCATGCAACATGCAAGTGGCCATCTCCTTGAGGGATTTGTTCTTCCTCTCGGCCACTATGTTCTATTGTGAAGTGTAAGGTATTATATGTTGTAGTTGTATACCTACCTCTAAATAAATATGTTGGACATCTCAGTTCACATATTCCCCCCCATTGTCTATGCAAAGGATTTTTATATTTCTCCTGGACTGAGTCTCTGTATGTGCTTTAAATTCTTTGAGATGCTCAAAAACCTCAAACTTCTTCCTGAGAAAATACACCCAATTGTATCGTGAGAAATCATTAATAAATGTAAGCACATACCTTGCTTTGTTGATGGACGGATGAGAAAAGGGTCCCATCATATCATTGTGGATGAGATCCAAAGGAGAGGAGGCCCTCCATGCCTTCCCTTTCTCAAACTTCTTTTGAGTATGTTTTCCAAGAATACATCCTTGACAAATTCCTTTTGAAAACTGTATGTTGAGAAAGCTAGTGACCATATCCTATTTTCATAATTGTTTCATGTATTCAAAGTTTAGATGGTTGTATCTGTCGTGTCATAATCTACTAGTGTCATATGCAAGTGTCAATAGTAAAGTATAAGGAGATTTAGCAATGAACTTACTGAAAGTATACAAATGAGATTGGTGGTTTACCTCACCAACAACAATCAGAGATTTATCACGCATATCATATATGGTTACAGAAATAGGTGTGAATTCCACCCTTTTTCCTGTACTAGAATGTCTTATTTGATAAACAAATATTATATTCACGAAGAGTTTTGGAACATGAAATACATTCTCAAAACTTCTCTGTGTGTTTTTTTCTCTCGCTTGGACAATGACCTCAACTGGGGTATCATTTCCCAAGAGGATGGGAGGACCTGTGCATTCATAAATATAAGATAAAACATTCGTTGTTGTTTCCATATGGTGGGATTCACGTGAATCTAAGATCCATGCATTAGGATAGTATTTAATGGAAATTGCATGAGAGTTACCTCGTTTGGCTTGATCTTCCAACTTATTCTTGGCAGCTTCGGGAATTTGATCCCTGAGGTTTTTCTTCTAAAGAATCTGAATTATCTAATCAATTTGTTTATTCATGCATGCAGACTCGGGATGATAATTGTGGTTGCAATAACTGCATTTGGTCTTCCCTTTCTTTCCTTTTCCACCTTTGGAACCTAATTAATCATCAAAAATTTTGGAGTTCCCTTCCTTCTTTGGCTCTGCATGCGCCTTTCCCTTGCCTTTTTGCTTCATTTTTTAGATTGTATGTGTTCTTTCTTTCATGCACAGCAAGTGCATGTGCATTGGGTTCCTTGATTATCCCCATTTTGATGAGCTTATCCTTATCATGCATGAGGGCTTCAATAAACTGATCCAATGTCGACATTTTCAAGGTCGATCTTGAAGTGAATTTGTTTTTATGAAACAATGAGACAAAAACAACATAATCTGGACCAAGTTTAGCTAAGATAGAAAGGATTTATTGATTGTGTTGAGTGGATTTGTCTATTCCACGTCCCTTTATATGAAGGAGTAGGGACATGAAATTTGTAAAGAAGTCCTGGATTTTGTCAAAATTCCTTGGATCTAAGGAATTTATCTTGACCTTGAGCATATGGCCTCTCATTTCATCTTGTTTTCCAAAGATATCCTCCAACTTTGTAAAAATATCATCTAGTGTGGTATAAACTTCAATGTGAAACAGAAGCTCGAGGGACATAGACACAGAGAGGAGGTCCTAAGCCTCATCCATGCAGTTGAGATACATGTTTTTCTCAATAGAAAACACTAGCTCAACCTCTGTAGCCATGGTAATTCGATACAAACCTATGCATCTGAGTTGATGCATAATTTTTAGCTTCCACTTGAAGTAGTTATGAGGTGTGAGAAGTATTGGCGGTGAATAATCCATATTTTTTTACTACATATCCCTTCTGGACCTGAAAATAAGAAACCTATTCACCTTGATCCTAGTAACCTGTGGGCTCTAATACCATGTATAATTGTGGTGAAACCTGTACATAGAAAATAAATAATAGCAATTCATACAAATCTTGCAAATTGAGAGAAGGAAAGAAGAGATGAGAGAAAATAATCAATAGAATTGTATTCACTAATGAGAGAATGATTAATTACACATGATATACTCTACATGGCTAAGTCACCATAGTAGTGATCTAGAGAGATATATACACTCACTAACAGAAACTAAAGTAATATTCCACCTAGTTCTAGTTAATTGATCCATGCAATCATCAATTAACTAAGTCACACGTGTGGAAGCGAGAGAAACACATGCAATTGTTGGTGATAAAACTGAGGTTTCCATACATGAGTGACTTTCACTAGTCTAACTGAGTGTAATTGACTCTGAACCGAAGAGGAGTACCCTATTTTGTAGGGGAATATTCTCTAGAGATAATATTATCATCTAAGGAAGTGCTCTCAACATTGGAGTATCAACCTTAGGAAAATAATTACCTAGGTGAGTGTGTAATATCTCCAACAGGGTTGTTTAAGGGATTTGGGACTAATTTGAATTTTAGTGCAACATATCATCTAGACTCAAATGGGCAGACAGAGAGGACTAACTGGATAATAGAAGACATGTTGAGGATGAAAGTAATAGGCAAGCCTTCCAAGTGGGAAGATTATGTTCATCCAATTGAATTTTCTTACAATAATGAGTATCATGCATCGTTAAGGATGAGCCCATTTGAATCCTTTTATGGTAGAAAATACAACACGTCAATGAGCTAGCATAACCCAACAAATAGAGCAGTTATCGGGCCAGAATTGTTAAGGGAAATGGAAGAATAAATGGTAAAGATCAAGCAGAATTTAAAGGTTGCACAGGACAGGATGCGAACAAAAATAGGACATATAGGGAATTCAAAGTGGGAGGATGTGTTTTTAAAAGTTAAGGCTAAGAGAATCTTGCTAAGGTTGAGAAGTTTCCCAAAGTTGGAAGAAAGATATTGTGGGTTGTTTGAAATTCTAGAGAATAAAGGTCCAATTGCATACATGCTTTCATTTCCTTCATCTATGAGGATTCAGAATGTGTTCCATGTGTCTTAATTGAAGAAATATGTGCCTAATCCTAACCACGTGATTGATTGGATTGTGATCCAAGTGGAGCACGAAGGGGACTTTCGAGTGGAACCAGTGTGCACCTTGGACCGGAAAGTCTGAGTGCTTATGAAAAATCTATATGTCTGGTAAAGGTTCAATGGACCTATTACGGTCTTGACACACCATGTGGTAGCACAAGGAGATGATGTAGAATGAGTACCAGCAAATGTTGAGGAAAATTAAATGTACATTTGTATATAAGTGTGCAAGACACCATTTTGGGTAGTTGCAATTACTAGAGCCACATCTCAAAGACTTCATGTCTGATCTTTGTTGGAGCCTTGGAAGGGAAGTGGTACAGCGTTAGGGACTCTGATGAAGAGAAGGGGGTACACTTCCTTGGGTTTTTCATATTGCAGGGAACAAGAGATTGTTGGTTGGAATCGTTGCAAGAGTTATGAACATGAAAATGTATCAAATATTATGATGTAAATTTTTGTATATGTATGTTGGTATGGTGTCATGCACTGAGGATGGTGCGATTTCTAGGGGGGTAACGTAACATCCTCGTTTTTAATCCTCGTTTTAGCAATGTGTAATTAAATACGATGTACAGTTGCAGGCCCAAATATGTAATATGTAAACATTGTTACCATAATAACAAAATAAATGTGATGTCGGTTACAGATAGACACAGATGGAATAGTGGGAGGATAATTTTCCATGAGAGAGGGGAATGTCTAAATAATTTCTAAGAGAGGGGCCCAAGGGGCGGGGGAAATTATTCATGGGTATTAATTCCATTCCACTTTCCTGAAATTGTTGTTTTGATTAAACCTTCTAATTTCCTTTTGAGAGTATAAAATTCCAATCATTAAACACATGTAAGAGGGTTGGTGTAAAAATTCACATCCCATAGTTATGAGAGAAAGGGGGATGAGTACAATCAACCTTAGGGAATGTGATATTCAAAAGCATGGGTAAAATTGAAATTCGAATGGTCAATCTGGACAGTGTTTACATGCAATTTTTGGAGAAATGAGGGATTGGAGAGAATTGGATCTTGAAGGTAGCCATAGTAGGTGTTGTGGGAAGCTAGTTTGGAGTTGCAAATGCATAAATAATAAGGTCGTTAGGCATGTACAGTGAAATTTTTGTGTGAGAATTTTCCCTAGAAGTTGTGAGCTATTGTTGTTAGTTTTTCATGTGCCAGCTAGCATCCTTGGAGTCCCCGGAAATAGAGATTCCTAGCCAACCTATGTTGGAGCCCTGGAGGGAAGTGGAAATACCTGAGGGACTATGTGCAGTGAAGGTGGATACCATTCCTTGGGTTTTGCAAGTTGAGGGGAAAAGAAATGGTGGATCGGGATAGCTACAGGAAAAATAGTTTGTTGTGGGAATGTATTGGGTTGTGAGAGACACCCTTTTTTGTGGATATGTATCCCTATCTCGAGGGTGATTTGTTGTGGATATATGGAGTAACAAATCTATGGTTGGGAGGAACATCCATCCCTTGCATTCAGTTTCACTTTTTCTATTAAAATATAAATGTTTGATATTTGTTCTATATTTTAGTAATGGGTTTTATTACTATGCATAAACTCTGAGTTTTTAATAATTTGTACGTTGTTATGGGAATGTTAATTTAGTTTCATTCATGATTTGAATGTGTTGTTAGATGCATGTGTTTAAGCATGCTACATTGCATTTAATCTTAATGGTAGCAGAAAAATTTTATGGGTTTTGTAGTGGGGGCATTGTAGAGTAGTATCATAGCTCTAGTTACAACACTAGGATTGTATGGATCTGCTACAACAAAGAAAATTTTAATGTGTTTAGTTTTTGGGTGAAAAAACATTTTTTCCCAACACATGAAAATCGGGTCAAAGCCCTAAAATCTGAAATTTGGTATGTTTTTGTCATGGTGTGGAGGTCGGTTAGGCCTCTAGTTGGTCAATTTTAGCTTACACATTCGAGTTGGGAATTTTCCCAATGGTCGCGACAGTGGCGAGCCCAAAAAATTTAAAAATCAGCGAAGTATCAAGATACAATGTGTATCGACAAAGAATGTAAATCTTTAATCGATACATTAGCAAATGAAGAATTTTTTTGGTCACTGATACAGGGTGTCGAAAAGCCACCAACAAGGAATTGTTTTGGTGAGAAAAGTGGATTGTTCACCAAAACACCAACGAGAAAAGTGAATTGTTCACTGAAAAACTGACGAGAAAAGTGGATTTTTCACCAAAACATCGGCGAGGAAAGTGGATTACTTGCCAAAACACCAGCAAGAAAAGTGAAACTTTCATTGAAATGCTAGCAAGGAAATAAAATAAGTGGTCAGAACGTCGACGTGGAAAAAGTATAAGTTGTCGGTGAGAAGAAAAGTTTCAAAGTCTCCAAAAAAGGAGTGTATCGGCGAAGAAAATGAATCTTCAATCGATACGTCGGCAAAGAAAGCAAATATTTGGCCGAAACATAGGCAAAGAAAGGAAATATTTGGTTGATACATCAGTAAAGAAACAAAATGTTTGGCTGAAACATTGACGAGAAGGAAATATCTTTATCAGCAATAAGATATCTTATTGGCGAAGGAAACAAATCTTGAATTGACATATTAGAGAAGGAAGAAGATCATGTAACAAAACGTCGACGACGAAAGAAAATTAAATGTTGATACATCAAAGAGAAAAGCATATATGGCACTGAAACCTCAGGGAAAATGAAATATATCCAAGCACCGATAAAGGTCTTGTATCATCCAGAGGGAAATATCTTTGAGCATCGATAAAGGGTTTGTATCAGTGAGTGAGAAAGATCTTGATCATCAATAAGCGAAGAAGAGAAGAAAAAGGAGAAAAAGAAGAGAGGAAGAAAAGAGAGAAGAGAAGAAAGAGAAGGAGAAAGAGAAGGAGAAATATATAAGAGAAGAGAAAGAGAAGGAGGAAAAGGAAAAGGAAAGTAAAAATAGTCAATTTCACAAACAAAAAAATTGGAACCAAAAACCTATTTTGGCCATAACATGAGCGTTTCAACTCATTTTTGGATGAAATTTAAGGGGTATGTCCGCGGTGATCAGAACTACAAGAATTTAAATGAGGGTCATTGGATAATTATGCATCCATTTTCCAAAAAGCACAAATCACTAACTTTTAAAGATTTGGGGCATGTTTAGTAAACGAGGCCCAAATAAAGGTCAATTTTTTATAGATAGCTTAGTAATTGGGGCCTAGATAAAGGTGAAATTTTTATAGATAGGTCAAAAGGCAGGCATGAAGATACCCATTTGGGATTCTATCAAAATTCAAAGGGGTTTGAAGTGGAAATGATGAAACACGGAAAAATTCACTATTCTCGGGTGTGTTTTGGGTATTTCTAAATTCTTCAGAGGAAGAAAAGGGACCTTAAATCACCTATATAGAAAAGTTTATTTAGTCAACATTTTATCTACTCATCAATATGGACAACTTCATCTTGAGGGAGGTTTTTCCAGTTTTGCTTCTTTTGGGAGATAGTCATTTTTGGCCAAAAATTATAAGTCTAGAGGAAAAGAAAAAAGGACAAATTGGAAAATATAGATTGATGTAGAAGTTGGATGGAGTATCAGGTCCTAAATATGAGAGTTGATTTTATTTAGAATCAAAAATAATATTAGCGCCTGATATAAAAGTTCTCCTATTTCTCACCATATTTCCTTCTACAAAAGGCATAAGTTAATCCTTGAAATTTTTGGTACTAATGAAATAAGTGCAAAAATGAATTAAATTGTTGATTTCAGGGAGTCATAACTTTCAGCTTAGAAATCAGATTGAGGCATAAATATAATCATCAAAAAGATAATTCATAATGGAATATATTTTAAATCTCAGAACATTGATTATTTTATTAGTACTCTTCGAAAAGTCAAGGAAAACAAGGGCATGTAGCTTAATTAATGACAATTTTATATTCTTAACTCTAACAAGTAATTGTTGCATGCACATTTATTGTAGATATAGAGCTAGAGGAAAACATATATGGTTCCTATATGAGTAATAGAGATATGGAGGATGCCAAGGGATTTTACAACCATGAGGAGGAATTCATAGGTTTACATGTCAGCATGGGAAATGTGGAGACCAAGTCCAATGGGCATAGAAGCAAGGTGGAGCCGATGAAACTGGTGGAGACTATGAGAATCTTGCAGAAGGAATATCAGAGATATAGAGTAGAAAATGAAAGGATGATGAGTGCTCGGGAGGAGCTACTACAAATTCTCAATATCTTGCATAGACAAGTCAACAAAGATCCTAGTACAAAACAACCAACCAATGTAAGGTAAGTAGAAGCATCAAGATCTCATGATAGAAGCGATGAACATGGGGGATATAGGAAATGAAAGATTATGAGAATGCATCATCATCATCATCATCCTTCACCAAGACACTCAAATAGAAGAACACATGCATGCTCAAGGTCAGGTAGTAGCATGAGTGTATCCCCTATCAAAAATTAGGGGAGGAGGCCTGGGTCAAATATTTTGCAGGGAGAGCTCAGGAAGATCAAAACACCATAATTTGTTGGAGAAGATAGGAAGGGAGAAGATATTGAATCCCAATTGTTAGGCATGAGGAAATGTTTCGAGTTGCATTATTGCCCATCAAATGTAAAAACTAGAATTGCAGTCTACCATCTTCAAGGAAAAGCATATATCTAGTGGGATCAACTCAAGCACATTGATGAAAAGAAAAATTCTTTGAATCAGTTCAACATATATTCCAGTAGAAATACTTCTCAGAGAAATATCACAAAAAGAAGACGCAAGGATTCCTTGAACTCGATCTTGGAATCATGACAACAGATAAATATAAGAAAATTTTCTTGGAGCTTATGATGTACGTGGAATTCATCTGAGATAATCAGGTTAAAATATAGAGTTTCTTGAGTGGGTTGTCATCATTTTACAAGGATAAAATCCAATTTGATGAGCCTAGAACATTGGAAGAATCCATCAGGAAGGCTAAGTATTTGTATGAATAGAAC
>SNQJ01S0002090.1:0-134189 GCA_010110895.2 Picea sitchensis
TAAATAGATACCCTTAAATGTGATTTTAAAAAGGGGTCATCTTTATACATGGATAGCTTATAATTCGGGACGTCACAGTGTATTTTGAATTGACATCAATTATAACATGAGGGTACCTTTATAGGTTGAGGATGAGTATTGCCTTTTAAGCTTGGTCATTTAAAATGAATGTATTTCTATTTTCGTTCTTGTCGTTCTAAAAATCGATGTCATTATACGTGACATTTTTAAATATGAGGATTGTTACCATGGACAGTTTTTAACCTTGATGTCTTATTTCTATTTGCTTCAGACGTTGATTTAAGTTGAGGTTTCCCTATAGTTGACATTAGTGTAAGGGTATTGTCGCCACATAATATAGAGTGTAGATGGGTAGACAACTTACAAAAATGAATGGCGTAGTTATTATTGCTTTATTAAAGGATTGCCGATCTTATTGACGTCAAATTGGAGATCCTCTTGTTATTTGAACTTTCTATCTTGTATGGGCATTATAAATTAGTAGTTGTAGCATATAAGAGGCATGATAAATGTAAAATCATGGTCCGGATTGTGACACAATGATAGATAGTCAATGTTTCATGACAGTGATATTGTAATTTTTAATTATTGATTAATAACATGTGTGGTGCGATAACCTGGAATTATGTACCTTAAATTACCCCCAGTTAGTATATTAGGGTGGTTGTCCATTTAAATAATATTGAAATTGGGTTCTGTTGTCGGAGTCCTCTTGCCACGTGCCTTCCGTAAGGGGCGCAATTGTTCTTCTTATTTATGTTGTACTTGATTGTGATCAGTTGGTTGATTGGTCTGTTGTGTCGAGTGGGATGTAGACACCTCCATGCTCCTCAGAAAAGTCGCCAGCCCTGAGACCTTAAATGGTTTAAATCGATGGGAACCTGGGCTTGAGCGTTGATTATGTGTCTTGGAGGTCCTAACCTTGCAGGGTAGGATGGGCGGGTGGTCAGTTTTACTTTGTCGTGGTTGCGTCTTGTTGGTCATCGAGTGGCGACATAGAGTCAAGAGTGTTGATACTTCTACACGCGTGCACACACCTTAAACACAAAAAAAAAAATATTTGTACCTGTTATCGGAGTTGTTGTCTTAACGAGGAAGGTCGTTACATGAGGCATCAACAAATTATTTGCATACCTCTTCTTTTGGGACTAGAAAATACGATGAGAATGTTGGTAATGTAAATGAGGCATCGTATTTTTCATCTAGTCAGAAGTTTGATCATAGTGCAAGGAATGTTATTCAACATGTTACTCAGGAAATTCCTAAATTAGAGGACTTTGAAGGCACCAATGATAAAGAAGAGGAATATAATAATGATCAATTTATTCATCCATTTAATAGTATTGAAAATAATCAAAATATAGGTCGAAGTGGAGACTATGATCATAGTTTGAATGATTGGGATGATAATTTTCCTCCAAGTGAGTATTTTCAAGGTACTGATGAGGATGATGAATATTTTCCTCCAAGTGAGGATTTTCAAGGAAGTAACGAGGATGATGAATAATTCCCCTGAAGTGGGGATTTTCAAAGTAGTGAAGTTGATTATGCCATTGGTTGACACTCTTTCTCGAGTGGGGAAATTAAAGGAATCAACGTTGATGATGACGATTTTCCTCCAAGTGAGGATTTTCAAGATACTGATGAAGATTTTCAAGGCACTAAGAAGGATGCTAAAGAATTTCCCTCAAGTGGGGATTTTAAATGAAGTGAAGATGATTATGTCAATGGTGGACAGAAGGTTGATGATGATTTTTCTCCAAGTGAGGATTTTGAAGGTATCGATGATAATGATGAAATGTTTTCTCCAAGTGGAGAGCTTAATGGAATTGATAGCCTTAAGGAAGATGATGATTTTCCTTCATGTGAATATTTCCATGGAAGATCCAATGACATTTGTGAGGATGGTAATCATTTTTCTAGTGATTTTGATATTCCTCTAATCAATGAGATTATCAATGAATATGATGATGGACCTAGTAATTAAGATCATGTTCTCAATCATTCAGCTGAAATAAATCAAGGTGATCAACATTATCTTGTTCAGTCTCCTGATAATGGTTTGCTTGATATTCCTTCTAGTGATGATGAAATTCCTTCTAGTGAGGATGATGAAATATTGGATACATTGAAAAGAAAATTTGTGTCTAGGACTAGGACTAGACCCTTTTATACCAATCCAAATCATTCTAGTTATACAAGGTCTAGGAAAATCTTTCTCAATAAATCAGTTTCCATAAGTGAATTGATTTCTAGTGATTGTTGTCAAAAGAATTGTTTGAAAAGCATGGACTACATGTATTCCTTGAATAAAAGGAAGATACATTTTTCAATGAATAAGATCATGAAAAATTCATATTTGATGGGGTGCATAATATCCAACAAGACATGATATGATTATCACATTGGGAATGTTTTACTTTGCAAAAAGGTTTTCAAAAAAATTCAGTCAATTGGTAATATTCGTCTATCAAGAATCCAAACAAGGTTGGAAAACAATCCTTCATTTTATTCAAAGGTACGCCATGGATAAGATAGTGGGCCATTAACAAACACTACATTTTCATGGATGTGTGACTTCTTTTCCAAACATGCAAAGTGTATGTCAGATAGAGACACAATACATATTCCAGATAATTTCTCAAGGAGGGAAATCTACAACTTGTACAAAGAATATGTTGAAGGTGTTGAAGGAAATGAAAATTTTATTACATATGCATATTTTACAAGAATATGGAAGAAACAATTCAAAAATGTATGTATTCCTAAGAATTCAAGGATGGGGATTTGTAGTATATGTGCTACTCTTAAATAAAGAAGACACAAATCTAAAGGGGCAAGCAGAAGTATGTATTTAATAATTTTTTTTTTTAAATTAGATAGTTATTAACTATGAAAACATATGATAAATATTTTTATTTTATGTCATGTGCAGATTCCATAATGAAATCACTTCAAGAACATCATAATCAACAATCAAATGAAAGGGATATTTTTTACAAACATAGGAAGAAGTGTTATGATGATCCAAACAAATATTTTGGTATGATAAATTGATGGCATGGACCAAAAGAAAAAAATTCTACCACATTTTGTCCATACACCAAAAATTTACAGGAAGAGAATTTCATTCAGTTTCAATTGGTTGGTTGTATGGTTTTCAATGGAAAAATGTGTCCAAGGGTTTACTTCATAGATCCAAATATTCCTAATGTGCTCACTCACATAATGATGCAAATATGAACATCGCCATAATTCATCATGTGTTCACTCACTGGTCTGGAAATATTCCTCAAGTTCTCTATCTACAATTGGACAACACTAGTCATAAAATAAAAATCAAATTGTGTTTGGATATATAAGCATGTTTGTTGAAATGAGAATCTTTCAAGAGGTGAAAGTTGGTTTCCTTGTTCTTGGAAACATGCATGATAATATTGATCAAATGTTTAGTTGTTTTTCAGTGAAATTGAAGAGGAAAAATGTTGGAATCCTACCATCATTGATTGAATGTATTAAGAAAACATACATTCTAGAGTCTGTTTTTCATATATTAGAATAAATTGTTGACATGCAAAGATTTATTAAGGGATTGCATGGTGAAGAAAAATGTATTGAGCAACTTAATGACATTAGCTTCCAACATCAATTTTGTTTCAAAAAAGTTGATGGGAAAACACTTGTATGGGAAAATCAGTATTCAACTACTGTAGAGTCAGGTTTAGCATTTCTTCAGTTCAATCATGATCATCCAATATTTTCCTCAATGTTATTTTTAGTACAATCATTTGATGAAATCCATAATGCATGGAGGTGTAATAGAGATGTAGACTATTCTGAATTCCTTGAAGAAATTAAAAAAAACATTAAAGATACATATAAGTACTTTGAAGTTATTGCTTTTGTTTGGTCGGAGTCTTTTTTAAATGGTCAAAGTGACATTATTTCAAGATCAACAAATGAAGATACATTTTTGAAGACTCTATTTTATTAGCCACAAAATATGCAAAATGAATCTGAAGAAAGAAACATTGTTGAACAACAATAATCTGAAGGTTCTATTGAGTTTACACAAGCAGAGGAAAGACAAATGAGTATTGGTTCTCGAAGGTCCCATGCACAACGTGAAGCCTTTGAATACATTTACAGGGGTTCAATACATAATATTAATAAGGATAGCATGATTGTAGTCTTAGCAATTGAATATCCACATGGTTATCCATTCCAGATTGCAAAGGTTATAAAGATTGAGAAAGAAAATGAAGATGTTATTGCAATTGAAGTGCATTGGTATGCAATGTGTACACACCCATTCAATGGTGTGTACAAGCCAGAGATGGTGGTTAAGAAACATGTCAATAGAAAGAGAAAAAGAAAGGGTCAAGATGAAATGTGTTGTCACACTGATCTCTTAAAATTAGAGGATGTTGACATAATTTTTTATGAATTCAAATTGACAAAGATAGGAACTCTTTGCTTGAAGAAAACAAAGATTATCAAGAGGTTTCCGCCACAAGAAATAACTTCAAGATGGGATTCCATTGAGCATATTCATAGATATAAAAGAAGTTTCCCATCTGAAATGTTTGACATGCATCTAGACTCATATGGTGTATTCATTGACAATATAGAAGAGTATGGATCATCTAGTTGATTTTAAGGTTTTGGTTTTAATGGTACCAACTGCTAAAAATATGATTTCAAATTATTTATAATTTTAACGTTTTGAAAAAAACTTTTTTCTTTATGTAACATCATTTTTTTATTTAGGTATTGATTTTAGGGTTTTTCTGAGCTACAGTATGAGTTTTGAAGGCCATGCTTGAAATTTTTTGTAATTTTGACCCTGCTTGAAAATGGTGCTATGGGTAGCACCACTTTTTTACTTAGAGGTTGATTTTCATTTTTTTTATGCAAAAATATAGTTTTTTTGGGCCATAATTCTCATTTTGAGGTCATAGTTCTCATTAAGTTGGTAACTTTGTTGCTTCCCTTTTTATATTTGATGACTAAATGAAATTACTATAAAAAAAACCATCCACTTGTAATGTCTAGTTTGTTGTAGCTTACTTTGGGCCTGCAAATATTGTAGCGGTCAGTGATCTGTATGGATAATGGTATCATTTACCATTAGATAGTGCTTCCACTTATTGACAGCTTGAACTAGGGTAGATTGCATTGTCATATGTAGGGTAGTTGAGAACTGCCCCATGAAATATTTCATAATAATATCATACATGCCTTCCTCCTTTCATCAAAAGTATTCCCATGGCATACCCACTTGCATATATCTCCACTTCAAAAGGATTTTGCAAGTTTGGTAACGTGAGAATTGGTGTTTGACTAATATTTCTCTTCAACTCATCGAAATCGTTCTGTTGATTCTACCCCCACTAGACACTCTTACCACTCACTTTCATAGCATGGATTGGTGCAGCTACTGTAGAAAATTAAGCTATGAACTTCTGCAAGTAATTTGTTTCCCCGACAAATCTTTTAACTTCAATGACAGTTGTAGGAATTGATATTTCATGATTTCCTTGATATTTGTGGTATCTATCTTGATTTCCCCTCCAACGAACACATATCCCAAATACACCAAATATTTCTGAGAAAACACATATTTCTTTATAGTCTTTAACACTTGCATGAGACGTGAGATGAATTCCTCCCAGGTAATGCTATAAACCAATGTGTCATTGAAATAGACTATAACAAATGAATCTAGATATGAGTGTGATACATCATTCATCAGTATCCTAAATTTAGTTAGTGCATTACCTAAACCAAATGGAATGACCAACCATTCATAAAAACCTTGCCTTGTCTTGAAGGCAGTTTTCTAGGTGTCTTATTCCTTGATATGTATCTAGTGGTATCCCGATTTGAGATCCAACATGGTGAAATATTTTTCATGTTGCAATTGATATAATAGATAATCGATCCTTGGAAGAGGGTACCTATTTTTTAGCATAATCTTGTTCAATTCTCTGTAGTTGATACACATTTTCTAAGTCCCATCCTGCTTTGGTACAACTATGATAGGTGACCCACAAGGTAAGGTGTTTGGTCGAACTACACCCTTCTCTAACAACTACTGCAACTTCTTATTCACTTCATTTACTTCTAGAAACAACTATCTATACAACCCAATATTTGAAAATGGAGAGTGTAGAAATAAGTATATTTCATACACCTATAGGGGTGTAGATGGATTGGCAAGTGTCGTGTAAATGGAAGGAAATTTGTAAAAATGAAGTCTCATGTCCAATTCTCACTCTAATTTACTTCTGCACCATTCTTGCGGTCTGGGTGGTTGCACTTGGGGTTATAGTGGTAGCCGACAGGGATCGACCCCATGTCACACGAGTACGAGAACTGCTTGTTTATGATTCCCCCAGTACAAAAAAAATAACTATATTTCATAATTCACATACCTCTGGGGTGGTATCCCTTTAGGCTTCTAGAGAAATCCTCTGTATGCCTATACAGACTCCTCCAACTGATGTTTTTCCTCTTTAGTACACCACTCTAGGGATGAATTTTCTTTTATTGACTCACTCTCAAATTTATTTTCTCTTAAAAAAATTAAAACATATTTCTTACGGGAACTAATCAACTTCTAGGCTTGGTTGGCGCTTACTAGTGAAGTATTTGACTTGCATTTATGCGTGTTGATGATGTAGGACTTCCCATCCTTTATTCATCAGTACTAGTTGTCTCTTTGCATGAATATTACATCCCTCATATACATGTAGGGGATTCCAAAAATACTCCGCATACATCAAGGGGCACTACTTCTAATTCCTCTTCATCAATAAAATCAACACTTATCGCAAATTCAATCCTACATTGTTTGTTACCTTGATATTTTCATCCTTGTTTACCCATCCCAATGGCTATGGGTTAGGATGATTGTGAACCTCAAATACAAGCTTACTAATCAGATAGGCTCCATGATATTATAATATGAACCAGAGTCGAACAAAGAATCTATGATGTAGGAGCATTGCCAGTAAAGCGTGAGTGGAAGACAACTCAATGCACTATCGTGCAATTTGAAGTGTTTTTATTTTTTTAATTTAAGAAGGAATATCACAAAAATATCTTGAAAAGACTGTAATTTAAGAACTTCTTAAATGTTTTAGAGTTGGGTGACTGCATGAGATTGATGGGGAGTGTATTTTTATTGAAGGTAGTAGACTGCAGTACAGATTCAAAGTGTTTGCTCTTATCTATTTGTCTTAAACATTTATTGTAATAAATCCTTAGTAGTTGAAAGATTTTATTTCGATAGGATAACACTTAGGTATTTGGAGGGAAAAGATCTACGATCCCTCTTGTATAACTAAATGTATTGTTTCCCAAATGAGGTTGTTGTGAAAGTAGAGATTGTTACTGAAGGGTGTTGTAGCTGAATATTATTGTAGCCAAAGACTGTTGAATCTTATTAGAGTGTCTGAATCCATGTACATAACATTTGAATGAATATAACAGAGAAGCGTTAATCCAAATGTTTGGTGTTGTTTTTACTGTGTCTATCTGAATGAATGAATGGTAGCCTTTATGTTATTTGCAATTCTCTATTATTACTTGTTATTATGTTAAGAATTCATTTACATGGTTGAATGTATGAATCTAGGAGATATTAGATAAGTTTCAATTGTTTCTCTTATACGAGAAAGTGCAAGGAGTGCATAGTATCTGCAAGGTATGTGTGGACAGAGTCTATTTCAACTCAGAAGATCAGAAGAGATAACATGAAACTTGTGTTTTCAAGGAGTGCATAAGTGTCTGTAAGGTGTGTGTCGATAGAGTCTGTTTTGAATTAGAATTTCAGAAGGGATAGCTTGAAGATGGGCATAAGAATAAACACACTAAGACTCATATTGTTCAGGAGGAAAAATTGAGTTGTATAAGAAATGTTGCAAGGAGTGCACAGTTAGTCATCCATAGTTAAGTTGAAGGAATCCTGTTATAAGATGTGTGTAGGGTGGATACTTGGCTAAGTATCGAAGGAGTCATCTTGAGAAGCTCAGAGTGTTGAAGAGGAAAAATTCCAAGAGAGATCATTTGTAACTTTGTATGTAGAGAGTGCATATTGTCCGCAAGGAGTGCATTGACAGAGTATTTTGATTCAGAAGCTCAGGAGGAGTAGCTTAAGATCATTTGCAGAAGAGTGTGAGGAATTTTTTCAAGGTGTGAACGTTGAACACAAAGAAGCTAAATCACAGAAGCAGACCTGTTGCAAAGCATTTGCAGAGTCAAAATTAGACTAAGTCTCGAAGAAATTCTCTGAGGTGATATCAATTTGAGAAATAACAAGCTCAGGAGGGAGAGTGGGAGAGAATTCTTCAATAGGGAGGAATCCTTGAATATTTCCAAAAATTAATGAGCAAGATCCATTTAGCATGAAGTGGGATCATTCCAAACCGTCATATATAGGGGAGTTGCATGGAGGATAGTCATAGTTTCCTTTGGCACTTCGTGGTTTGAAGGCGTGGAAGTGTTGTAAGAGTGGGGGTCGCTAAAGTAGCAAAGTAGTGAAGTGATTCTAGTTGTTGGCTGCGAGGAGGATATGTGGCAGTGTATTATAGAGTTCAGGAGATAGATTTCAGAGAAATTGCATGGAGCAAGTGCAATATTTTCAAAGTCGTGAAGTTCGAATGAGAGTTGGACCATCGAATCCAGGAGGACACACGACAAAGATTCGTGTGTTTCGACGGAACACATTTCGGTAGAAAAAAATGGTGGAGGTTGTAAAACTATTGAATCCCAAATTTAAGAAGAGGGTTGGCTCGATGTTATAGCCCGCGGTGAGATGAGAAGAAGATCCAAGCAAGTGAAGCTAGCGCCCACCAGTTAAAGTTACCAAAGGTGCCAGAAAATGACTGTGTGGGTAGTTCAAACCTGTGAGGTAACAATATCAAGGTCTTGTGTAAGTTGTTCGAGGGTTTTCTAGAGGCCCGAAAAGATGATTCGGCTTAATTGTTTTGAATATCCTTGACTGGGAGATTGCAAAACCCTGGGAGGGGAGGGGGGATGCATCAAGTGGTATCGTAGCCTAAGAAAATGTTATGTCTGATACCATCAAGTGGTATGAGAGAAACAATTTTCTTGCATAAATTAGGTAAAGGAGAGAGGAGACAAAGAAGAGGGCCTAATATCATCAAGTGGTATCAGATACATCTAGTGGTAGATGCATAAAGGAGAAACGTTGAACACAATGTCGATTAGAAGATGTGTAGAGCCACCTGTAGAAAATTGAGCAATGGAAAGGGATATGCGAGAAATTCGTGCAAGGTTAGATTCTATGGAGACAATGAGAAGGAGGGAACCTGATGTTGGAGAAGTCAATGATGTAGAGAATGAAGAATTGGAAGTTGTAGAAGTTGTAGTAGAGGATGTTTTAGAGGAACTCTTGCTGAAAGTGATTGTCATATTGGGAGCTAGAGTGAATATAAACATCCCAACGTATGAAGCAAATTTAGATGTTAAAGAATTGTTGGATTGGATAATGTCAATGGACAACTACTTCGACTATGAAGACGTCGATGAGAAGAGGAAGGTGAAGCATGTTGTCACCAGATTAAAAGGACATGCAACGGTGTGGTGGGATGAACTACAGGATGACAAAATATGCAAAGGCAAGCAAAAGATCAAGAATTGAGACAGAATGGTAGCCAAGTTGAAGGCTAAATTCATACCCAAGGACTATCAGATAAATTTGTTTAGGAAGTTGCATAACCTGAGACAGAAGGAAATGGCAATGAAAGAATACACAAAGGAGTTCTACAGATTGAACATCGGGGATGGACAGAGAGAAAAAGATGATGAAAAGGTTGCTAGGTATATAAAAGGCCCGAGATATGAAATCTAGGATGAAATCAACATGATGATAGTAAGGACCATGGAGGACGCTTATTATATTGTGTTGAAGGTAGAGGAGAAGTTGGCCAGAAGGTAGAGCCAATGAAGTAGAGGAAGTATTTTAAACAGAGGTAAGTGAATTGTCCATGATAAGGCACAGAAGCCCAAGGTTGAGACTGAAAAACCACATAGTCACTCAGAAAGAGGAGGAAGTTCCCAAGGGAGACAATATGGTGGAAGAAATGTTTTTCCTAGAGGAATAGGAAAAGGCAGAGGAGGATAAGTGAAGTGTTACGCCTGTGGGAAGACATGACAGATGTCTTGGGAATTCCCTGAGAGAATAAATAAGTAGGAGGTGAAGCTCAAATTTTAGAAGCACAGAAGCAGAATGTTGAAGCAGAATGTTCAGAAGATGGGAGATCTTTGATGATGAAAAATGTTCTCTTGAAGCCAGAGCCAGAGGTTGAAAAAATAGTGAAGGGGAACAGTTTGTTCAGAACATCTTGCAATACTAAATATAAAGTATGGAAGGTTATAATTGACGGTGGGAGCACTGATAACTTAGTATTCACAGAGATGGTGGAGAAATTGGATTTGGAGACAACTACACATCCGAGTCCATATAAAGTCTCATGGATGTAGAAAGGACATCTTGTAATGGTAACTAAACAATGCCTAGTTGAATTTAGGATAGGATGATATAGAGATGAGATTTTGTGTGATGTGATTCCCATGGATGTATGTCATGTTTTATTGGGAAGACCATGCCCCTTTGACAGGAATGTCATTCATGATGGGAGGAAAAGTACTTACACCTTGGAGAAGAATGGTAGGGCACACATGTTGTTACCAATAGAGGAAAAGAAAGTGAAGGAAGAATCCAGCACAAGTATACTTCTCATGAGTGGGAAGGAACTCCTGAGTGAATTCAAGAAGGAACAAGAGATGTAGTTTGTTGTGGTGAGGAAACCCAAAGTTATCCTTACAAATACTTTTGTGGATGATCTGCTTGAAGATGTTTAGGAGTTGTTAGATAATTTTATTGACACGGTAGTGGATGATTTACCGAGCTCATTACCATCCATCAAGAGTATTAGCCATCACATTGATCTAATACTAGGAGTGGGTCTTCCGAACAAAGAATCATACATATTGACACCTCAAGATAATGAGGAGGTAAAGAGACAAGTCCATGATTTGATGGACAAGGGTTTAGTCAAAGAAAGCTTGAGTCCATGTGCAGTACCAACTGTGTTGAGTCCAAAAAAGGATGGAGGATGGAGAATTTGTATAGACTCAAGAGCCATAAACAAGATCACCATTAGGTACATATTTACTTTACCAAGGATGGATGACTTAATGGATTTTTTGAGTGGAGAAAAATATTTTTCAAAGATAGATATGAAGAGTGGATATCACCAGATAAGAATGAGAGAAGGTAACGAGTGGAAAACATCCTTGGGTGAAATCATGAAGATGGGTGTCTTTTTTTCTTGTTTTATGAGAATAAAAACTATATTTTCACAAGTTCTTCAATTTCTGGTATTCAAAAGTATTTTTTTATTTCGAATTTCACTTTATAGTAAAAACAAAACTTGTGAATAATTTTGTTAGCTTTCCACTGACTATTTTTTAATGTTTTATATTGAGATTTGATATGTCAATTTGACAATTGTTTAACAGTATGTTCCTTAAACATGAAAGGAATGATAATGAGTTAGTTTTTCCCCGAACAATGTATCTATTATTAAACTATCTTTTTAACAAATTAAATATACTGTAACAATCTACAGAGACTCTATTTTATTATGACTATAATATTCAATCTGACGGATGAATATTATAATTTCTAGAATTTTTTTAAGTTGACCAAGATGAAAACATTGCATATTTTAAACACATGTTTTCCCCCACCTTGTATCTATCTTCATTTTTACTTAAAATTAAAATCTAAAAATACCCTTTTGAAAAGGACAGTTTAAGGATTATGAATATAAATTTTTCTAAATTTTTCATTGTGTATTTTTAGAGATACAAATATTTCAATTCACTGAATCATAATGTCAATTGAAAATATTATGCAGTGATTTTTAAAAAAAATTAAATAAAATTAGATAAAAATAATGAAAATGAAAACAAATTATAACAATTGAAAGTAGATTCAATTTTGCAAATGCTGGTATGATTTTTGAAACCAAATTTTGAGTATTTACAGGAGTTTGCAACCTCCAAAGTTCAGGTAAGATAGAGGGACATCTCTAGTTACTGCTAGCAGTCCCATTTGCTAGTTTTCGGTCGAAATTTTTTTATTTTGGCTGAAAAATGTAATTATAATAGAATCCATTAGAATCAAACGGTTTCCTAACTTTTCGGGTGAAAAACCTTTTTTTTGGCTGAAAGATGGGTGAGGGAATTTTGTCGGTCGGAAACAATGAAAATACATGTCATATCATTTCATTTCACGCCAAATGGTATAAATACGCTTTCAAACGAGCACATTTAACAAAATTCATCACTTGTTTCATGGTTTTCTAAATCACCTAAACAAAGTTTTGAATCATATTTTTCATTTTTGTTGAACAAGGTTGTTTCATGGTTTTCTAGAGCACCTGAAAAAAGTTTCGAATCATCTTTTTCATTTTGTTGAACAAGGTACTTGATATTTTGAATGCAAAAAAAAAGTTTATTTTTTTTTAAGTTCAAGTTTTTAATGGAATAACAATTTATATGTTGAAAGATAAATATTGAGCATTTTTTCAAGGTGAAGCCTTTGTTGAACATAAAATTATTGATATTATTTTTTTATAATTTTTGTGACAATGAAGTTTTTCTGAGACTATTCTAAAATGTTGATTTTGTTAAATTTTTTTACAGATAACTATACTCATGGGAAACAAAAGTTTGCACAAGAGAAACTTTGATCACACTCGAGATGAAACTCACCATAATGATTGACGGAAAGAGAATTATTGGAGAAATAAACGAAAACGTGCAAATATTGAAGAAAGAAATGATGATAATGTAAATAGAGATTTTCAACAAGAAGAAGTCGAACCAGGTATACATGCACATATTGTCTATATTAAAAGTATAGAATTCAAATTTAAAATATTGTTTAATATAATTGATTGTAATTTTACGATTTGATGCTTTTCAAAAAACATAAATAGATTTGTATCATAATGTCGATGAAGACGTTGAAACCTAAATTGAAGCAGAAGATGAATCACCAATAAGTATGTACATAAATTTAGATAATACAAGATGAACACTTGTATATAGTTTAGTGAATTTATGTTCGGGTTTTGTTTTTTAATATAAACTTTAAACTGAAATATCTAGGAGAATATATCAACATTGATGATGAAATATTAGAAAATGTTGATACTGAAAAATTTGGGAAGAAAAAATCTAAGCATTATATACGATATCGAACTAAGAATATGTATAATACTTTTTTCAAAGATGAATCAATAATAGTACAAGATAAACTTTTACTCTGTCTAATAAAGTCAAGAATGTTAAAAGAATCTACATGATTATTGGTATTCAAAATTAGACAAAATATACAAAGGTGAAATAGATTGTCTTTGACAATATAACTAGTCAATTAAAAGCTTTTGGAAAATCTCGAAAAACAGATGTCAGTGTTGCACGTAGAGTGATACAAACAACAGTTGTTTCATATAGCAATATAAAATATTGTTTGACACGACACATGGAAAAAAAGATGGGAACATGAAGAAAAACATTGTACAAACATAGAAAATTTCGATTGCAAATAGATGCAAATGATGAACTTATTTGTTGGATAGTGATTTCTAGACAACCTTACAAAGATAGACTTGCAGAAAATGTTAAATAATTGGCCCGTAATTGTTGGCTGATAGAATCTTGTGTATCACCACATACAAAATATGTCTTGCAACGAAGAATAGCATGAAAACAATATGAAGAACATCCAAAACATATATTTCCAATGACACAAATAGAATTGTTCAATAAGTTCAAAGAAAAGCACAAGGAAGTTAAAATTTCCATCAATACATTTGTGCAACAAAAACCATGGTTTGTTAGACCCATCATTATTTATGAAACTTATTGTTGTCGTTATCATGTGAAATTTGAGTTATATTATGACACTTTTCTTTATTTTGGTAAAAATTTATGGCCAAGTTCACCTTCTTCCACGTTCCATGCTTTTATATCTAAAATTCTATGGGAAAGATAAGGTGATGAATTATTTTACCAAAAAAAATATGTTGATGGAAAGAAATGAGATCGTTGTGGAAATCTAAGTTTGTTTCACTCAAAGTATCCTATTGATATGAATGATCAATAATTTTCTAATATAACAATCAATTGGAAGAGATATGAATATATCAACAACACGACTCCACATTCTTCAAATGTTATTTCTGAAAGGATTGATTTGAAAGTAGATAAAATCCGTGATAGATTTTTTGAAGAAGTTTGAGGAATAAATTTATAAATACACCAAGCATTCACATAGATCTCGATGGAAAGACCTACAATTCAGAGAATCACATCAAGTCTTTCCACCAGGGACAATTTTGTTTGTAGTTCATTTTGCAGAGAAATACACATTCACTACATGAAAAGAAATACAGAGTGAATATTATCATTCTGATCAAGTCACTATATTTTTTCATGTTATATATAAACATGCTCAACGGAGTCTTGATAACATAAAAAGAACCATCGAAAATCAGAATGTTATTAAAGACTATCGCGTTTGTATAACTGATGATCGAGAACATGGCACACATTATGTACAACATTGTTTTGATAAATTTTATGATTCATTGAAAGAATGCGGAATCAGATTTGATCGACATTCGATATGGTCATATGGGTGTGCGAGTTAGTTAAAATATTCATGATCATTCTATTGGTTGTGTCGTCTTCATAAAAAATCAAACATTACACATTGTTGGATTTTTTTTTAGACTGGTCATGGAAAAGGAGAGAACCATGGTGTAGGGGCATGTGTAAACTGAGCACTTTGAAGGTATCATATTAACCCTCATGTCGATCAATTTGAATCCACTGATCAAGTTGAAAAATGGTGCTAAGCCATGAAAATAATCTGTTAATGGATGTGAGAAGGTGTGTCTATATATACATGTTACACATGTACACATGATATTTTTATTCATGTGTTCAAATTTATATTCAATCTTCAATCATTTTCTTGAGAGAATTCAAGTTAACAAGTTATTTTCTTGTGCAGGTTCTTTTGGTATGTTGGAATCTAATATATAAATAGATCAATCCCATATGAATCCGGTACAATGCATGGGACACGAAAAATGCATTGAGTTAAAAAAAAATGCTATTAAAATGTTTTTGCATTTGATAGAAGAAATGAGTCTTGTTTTTGTTCAGTTTGCATAGAGGACATATAATCCATAGAGATTTGTGAAAATGAAAATGCAGAATATGTTAAAGCTTGGAGACATACTAAACTTAATATAAAAGGGAAAATGCCACTTTCAAGCTTAGAGGATATGAAATCAAATGAAACTATAGTGTCAGTTGATGGCGATATAGTTTTTGATATTGTTAGAGAAGGTAATTTTTATGTTTAAATTTTTTCAAATAACTTGTATATGTACTTGTGTGATAATCTAACATGAACTACTTGTTGTCCAACATATCAAATTATTTGTAGTAGATGTATTTGTCATGGTTTCACCTTTAGAAAACACTGAAAGTGTGAAATATTATTTGATGTGATGAACATAACAAAAGATGAGGTTACTAGAAAATTTTGATGATAACGGTTTTATATATGAAAAATGATCCATCGTATTGAAAGTATATTTTTTTCAAGAAACCCATCAAACTGATACTCATTCTCACTTTCAAGACTACCAAGCAGATGTCATAAGTTGTCAATATAGTCATTTGGTATGTGCACCACACATAAAGTTAATAAAAGTTCAATCAAGAAAAAAAGGTTAGAAAATGGAAAATGTCCAAAGCCAATCATGAACGAATAATTGAAGATGGCATACCATTACGATTTCTTTAAACAAGTGACATGTGCATTCTAGAATTTTATATTTTGCATTTAAAGTACACGTATTTATGAATATCTAGGATCCTAGAATCATTTTTAGTTTAGTTTACTTTCATGGTCCATTCAATTAAGAAAAATTATATTTTTGATGAATTATAAAGTTTACCAAGCCTTATTTACAATTTTAGGGAAGAAGTTATAGATTGTTTTTAGGGAACCTAAAATGACCTATACATTGGATGATTATATTTTAATTCTACAAATTATCCAAATTGTATACACAAATCCTTTAATGCATGTAACGAATTTACTACATATAGGATTTGTGTTCATTATTTGCAATGATTGTTCCATGATTTTTCATATGAAGAGGATAACTTCATATCAAAACTAGGACCCATTTCCATGCCATTATAAGGGACTATTGATGGCTTAGAAAAACTTTAAAAACATCTTAAAAGGTATGATTAACATCCTAATTAAATAATTCAAGGTCAGTGGAGGTGGCTGGATGGTAAAGTCGTTCTTGCAACGAAGGCCAGGTCTTGTGCTCAAACCTGAGCAAGGATGTGGTCTAGCTGCAGAAATCTTAACTGGGCCAAGCTCACATACCTTTGAAGGTCAATGGAGGCGGATGGATGGTAAATTTGTTCTTGCAACGAAGGTCAGGTCTTGTGCTCAAGCTCGAGCAAGGACATGGTCTAGCTGCATAAAGCTTAACTAGGCCAAGCCCACATACCTTGAGAAGTGGATCGCGTGCGAAGGTAAATATCCCGCTCTAATTTAGGGTTTGACTTCGATCGCTGCCATGCCAAGCCAAGGCGGAGGGGAGCCACCGCCCCCTCCCTCCCCAACCTCATCCTTCAAGAAACTAGTCACATCTTGCAGGAAGAAAGCTCCCCAGGCAGAAGCGCCAAGTTTTGTAAAGAGACTGGATGATGTTCCAGAGATTAACCTTCCCCTAGAGAAACCAATGAAGGTCGCACTTTCCCTCTCATATCGTGGCCTGGTAGGTCAGTTCATGGGCCTCTGGCCCTCAGCTAAATCAATAGATAACTGGATTCAAAGGAATTGGCAGCCGCTAATAAAAAACAGTGTACCATGTTACGCGGTTAGAAGAGGATACTTTATTTTCGAATTCATCTCCCAAGAGGACCGAGATCTAATCTTCAAAAATGGACCATACTTCATGGGCACACAGGGGCTCTATCTGAACCGTTGGACTCCAAGCTTCGACCTTGCCTCGGAAGTGCCAAAATACGTCTCTGTCTGGGTCAGACTCTCGAACCTACCAATACACTGCTGGAACTCCTCATCGTCGCAAGATATCGGGAATGGAATAGGGCACTATATTGATAGAGCCAATCCAAAAGATCAGTATTCCTGTGCAAGGATTTGTGTGGAAGTCGATTTGGAGGTAGGCTTGCCGGAAGCGGTAAAACTGAAGGTACGATATTGGAATCATCTACAAAAGATGGATTATGAGCAGCTTCCATTCAAATGTAGAGGATGTCATGAATATGGCCACTTCCAAAGAAACTTCCCAAAAATCCCAAACATAGAGAAAGCAGGAGAGGAAGGTTGGAAGCAACCCCAGAAAGGGAGGTCGAAGTCAAAAGGCCCAAAAAGTGAAAAACCAGCTCCCGCTCAAGACAATCACCCAGGAAACAAAGAGACGGCAAACAGCTTCATGGCATTGGGAAATGGAGGTGAGATGGAGGATCCATGCAAAGACACCCAAGAGGAAGAAGAAAGAGGCACCCAAATCCCGGAAGACGGAGAAACCCAAAAGATAACAAAAGAAGTGGAGAAAACGAACTCCCCTCCAAGGAATGGGACGAATCAAGGCGCTGAGGAGGGGGATATCGCGTCAGGGAATGACTTAGAAGGTGCAAGCGAAGCCTGGGACACCCCAAAAAAATCGGGAAGAGGCAGGAAATCCAAAAAAGTGGAAAGAGATTAGGAAACCTAAAAGGACATTTTAAAAGGAGCACAACCAACCATCAAGCAACTGATTGGAGTGAGGCAAACCAGGAAGATAGATAAGGCCTCCCAAGGAGGCCATTCCCCTCCTCAAGGTAATCAATGAAGTTAACTTCCTGGAACTGTAGGGGTCTAGGTAGCAAAAGGAAGGAAGAAGCTCTCAAGGATATAATCAGAGCATTGAAAACAAACATCCTACTCATCCAGGAAACCAAGATGAGTCAGCAGGAGTCTATTAAAGTTTCAAAAAATGTCTGGAGAAATAGCCAAGGTTTAGCTGAAAATGTTAGAGGCGGGTCAGGAGGGCTCTGCACCCTGTGGAACGCCTCCAAAATAAATCTGATCAGCTCCGACTCCTGCATGCATTGGATCTTCTCCCAACTGCTCCACAAGGAGTCAGGGCATACAGTAAGTCTCTTTAGCATCTATGTCCCACAACATATAGAATAAAAAAAGAACTGTTGGAAAACCCTCCTAGACTTCTTAACAAGCAATGAGCTAGAAAATATCATACTCGGAGGGGATCTAAATGTAACTCTGGCCCAAGAAGAAAAGCGAGGGGGATCTATTGTAAGGGACCCAGCTAGAGAATGGGTGGAGGACCTAATCTCAGCATGGCACTTAATGGATATTAAGCCGCTCAGGGGACTCTACACTTGGACCAACAAAAGGGTAGGTCCAGGGCATATCGTTTCCCGTCTGGAAAGATTCCTTGTCCAAAGTTATTTCTTGACCCTCGGGCTCATAGCCTCTTTAGAAATCCTCCCTCACAGCACCTCTGACCACAAGCCAGTAAGTCTAGAGCTAAATGCTGACCAAGGCTAGGGGCCCATCCCCTTCAGATTTAACCCTTCATGGACACAGGACAAAGATTTTCTGTGCATAGTCTCTAGCATGTGGACAAGCAGGGTAAATGGCTCCTCATTTTATGTATGGGAAGAAAAATTGTGTAGGATCAAGGCTGTGCTAAAATCCTGGGCAAAAAGACAATCTGATCCAACCACCCTACGCAAAGAAGCCCAAAGGCGTCTAGAGAGTCATCAGCTCGAATTGGAAAATAGGGAGATCACATAGCAGGACCTACTTAAAGAGGACCAACTTCAAAGGCAATTTCACAAGGCCTGCAGAGAGGAAGAAGGCTATTGGAGGAAAAAGTCTCATAGTCTCTAGCTGAAGGAAGGCGATAAAAATACTAGTTATTTTCATAAGAAAGCAGAAGCAAGGAAGCATTATAAGGCAGTGACAGAAATCCAGGTCCAAAACATAACAATCTCTGATCAAGAAGGCATTAGACAAACAACTTTTGAAACCTTTGGAACCCTCTACTCAAAAACACAAAGGGAAAGCATTGACCCCCAAAGGTACCCCCTTTCCATTGTTCTGAATCTAATAAAATACGACATCAACCTCAGGCTTGTGGAGGAAGTCACGTAGCAATAAATAAAAGAGGCACTAGACCAAATGCACCTGGATAAGGCCCTTGGACCAGACGGATTCACATCCATATTCTACCGACAGTGCTGGGGAATAATCAAATATGATATCACCAAAATGATAAGGAAATCAAAAGCGAGCAGTAAGCTAGGAGGAAGCACAAATTCGGCCTTCCTGACACTCATCCTGAAAGAGAAAGGAGCGCTCAGCTTTAATCACTTTAGGCTGATTTCCCTCTGCAACACAAGCGATAAAATCCTCACCAAGGTTATTGAAAATAGAATGAAAAAATTCTTTCCTCTCATAGTACCAGAGAACCAGGGAGGCTTCATCAAAGGTAGGCAAATAGCATACAACATAATCCTTGTGCAAGAAGCTCTTCATTCAAGCATCTGCAGAAAAGATAAAGGTATGATTATTAAGCTAGATCTTGCAAATGCTTTTGATAGAGTCAATCACAATTTCTTATTTGAGGTAATGAGGAAGTTTGAATTCGACCAGTCTTTTGTGAATTGGATTAGAGCCTGCATAGGGTCTCCATGGATAACCCCCATGGTAAATGGAAGAGTAACAAAAATTTTCCAAGATTCCAGAGGTTTAAGCAAGGGTGTCCTCTCTCGCCCCTCCTTTATGCAATCCAGGCCTCGGTTCTAAGCTATCAGCTGGAAAATTCCAGAACCCAAAGCAACCTCCAAGGGATAAAAATAGCACAAGGCATGAAGGAAATCAATCATGCACAATTCGCGGATGACACCTTGCTGCTAGGAGGGGCAAGCCCATTAGTAGGAAAGAGGTTTAAGGAGGAGCTAGATGCATAAGCTGCAGTTTCAGGAAGCGAGATAAGTCAAACAAAAAGTAAGATTTATGGCTGGAACATTACACCCAAAGAAATGTTGGGAATTTCTAAAGTATTGGGGATGGAAGGGCACACCAACTGGGAGGCCTTTACCTACCTAGGAATTCCTATCTTCAAAGATGCCCCAAGGCCCTCACAATGGAACCACTTAATAGACAAGCTAAAAAAGAAAATTTCCTCCTGGGGGGAGAATTGGCTAAATCTAGAAGGGAAAGTAGTCCCATTCAAATCCTTCGTGGCTAGTGTGCCCATCTATAAAAACTCATTGCTTCTAGCCCCAAGCTCCACAATCCAAAAAATGGAAGTAATGCAGAGAAGCTTCCTGTGGGAAGGTGGGAAGTAGATAGGCAGGAGACTTCACCTAATATGTTGGGAAAAAATCTCCAAGCCCCTCTTGGAAGGAGGTCTTAACTTCAAAAAAACCCATGTGCAGAATCTGGCTTTGGGGGCAAAACTACTCTGGCACATTGTCAGCGGTGATATTTCCTGGAGCAAGGAAGCTCTATGGAAAAAATATTTCAGAGGCGCAAGGGAGAGATGCATAGATAACCCCTGCAGGGAGGCTAAGATGTCCCCAATCTTCACCCTCTGCAAAAATACCTTGGCTCTTTTCATTCCTCACCTCACCTGGGTGCCGAGAAACGGGAAAAAAATTAAAATTTGGAAGGACTCTATTCTAGGAGACTCACCTCTAGAGCTAAGATAGGACCTACAACGACTAAAATACTAGATGGATGGGAAAAATCTAAAGACTCTCTTCGACATCTCAGCATGGGTAAAGGACAAATTCAAGTCGTGGCAAGGATGGGAAGTGGGCAACCTGCCCCCGGACTTAGAAGGTGACTAGTGCGTTCTTAAGCTCTGTCTTTAGGGGAAAGCCCCCCTTTAAAAAAAAGGGAAGGACGAGAGAGGTTGGGGGAAGAAATCTCAACCCTACTCTACCTCCTTGGGCTATAATACCTTCCTAAGCATACCCAACGTCCCACCCAACCCGACCCTCTGGAAATCCATTTGGAGAACTAAATCCATCCCCAAAATCGATCTGTTTCTCTAGACTCTTGTCCATAACAGCATCCACATAGGGGAGAACCTCCAAAGGAAAGGTTGGGAGGGCCCCTTCAGGTGTCCTCTGTGTCAACAAGCTGAAGAAACTTTAGATCACCTCCTCCTCAACTATAATTACTCAAAAGAGGTTTGGAGGCTGGCAATTGGGTTGCAAACTGAATTCCCCCTTCCTCAAGACATCAAGATCCTCCTCCAAAGTTGGGACACCCTATACCGTTTCCAACTCAGAAGCAAAGCTATGCCTTGGGGCTTTGGCGTGCAATCCCAAGGTTTATCTTGTGGGGGCTTTGGTTGGAAAAGAATAACAGAGTTTTCAGGGATAAGAAAAGGAGCACACCACTAGTGAGCGCAATTGTTCAAGTACTCATTGGCGAATGGGCCAGTTACCAATGTCATCCTCAGTACAATAGGAAGATGGAAGAAAAATAAGAGCTATGGCTGGCCGAGTTTAAAATTCAAAAGCAATATGGAAACACAGACAACACCATAAGTCAAGAGGATTGGGAAATAAGGACAGGGAAGAAGGAATTCGTCAATTGGAAGAACGAAAGGAAGGCCTATATCCTGTCCTTCGATGGGGCCTCAAAGGTGAACCCAAGTCAAGCAGGTGGAAGAGGGATGATTGTAAGCCCCAACGCAGAAGCTATGGTGTGATACGCCATGGGCTTAGGCATCGCCACCAACAACTACGCAGAAGCAATGGCATTATGGCAAGGCTTGTGCCAAGCCAGCAGGAACGAGATCCGAAATCTGATCATCATAGGAGACTCTCGCATGTTAATTAGTGACATTATCCGCTCTTCCAAAAATCAAAGTGCACAGCTCAATAACTTGTTGGAAAAAATATGCCTCCTCCTTAGAAGCTTCGACTCATACAAGCTCTTCCACATTTTGCGTGATTTGAATGAGGAAGAGGACGCGGAGGCAAACAGAGGCACCCTCTTGGCACTAGGAAGCATGAACTTAAATGGTCTATTATCCATGGTGGACATACCCTGACTCACCCATACATTAAGCGTGAGGTTCATGCAAGTGGAAAACTGGGGGATAGGACCAAATAGACAACACCTAGACTCAACCAATAGAGGGTCGCGTGATAGGACTAATTGGGTAGAGGACGACCCGAGAAAGATCGGATCTCAAAGATCAGATCTCAGGCAAAGAGGAGACAGCAAGACAACTCGACCATGCCTCTTGGGGAAATCAAAGAAGGGAGAAATGATGAAGGTCAGGAGGGCAAGGTTAAATCTGAGATGCATCCTCAGCCCAGGAGCAGTTCTATCCATAGCTGCGAAGAGACTGTGAGGAATCAGAGCGCATGAAATAGGGGAGGAGAGATTGCAGCCAGTTCCAGCAGCAACCTCACCATGGAGGAGCGACTAAAGCTCATGGACGTAGCACTGGAGATCTTGAAGTAGACGCTACAGTTCCAACTTGACTTCTTAGAGAACCTATACTTGGAGGAAGGCAAGCAATTGGAGCAACTAGAGCATGACATTTCCACTGCAAAGTTTGGATTCACAGAGGAGCTCAACAAACTGCATCAGGAACTGAAGAACCCAAAGGACGAATTTGAGGAAAGGATCGGTCAACTAGAAGACAAAATGTCCAAGTTGAATAAAAAATGGAGGAAGGACCCCAAAGAATAACTAGCCTCTCAGTCTGAAGCGGTCTCTTCTCTTCTCAAGCATCTTGACATTTTGTATAGAAGTCAAGGCTTTAAAATAAATTTGTAATATAAGGTGAATCGAAACGCTTCTAAGGGTGAAGGCCCAAACTTAGTATTTCTAGTAGTGCATCTAAGCTCTTTGCAGGCAGCTGCTCAGTGAAGCTCTACCATTTTGTAACCGAACAGTGGCTAGTCCACATTTTAATTCAAATCTCTCTAATCATTTCTGTAAAGAAAAAAAACATCCTAATTAAAGAATTCAAGGTAATACATATTATTAACATCTTAATTAAAAAATTTAAATACATCTTAAAAAGTATGATTAACATCCTAATTAAAGAATTCAAGGTAATACATATGATTTACATCATAATTAAAATTTTTAAAGACATCTTAAAAAGTATCAATTTTAATTATGAAATTGTGAATTTTGATTTAAAAAGTGTTGATATTATATTAAATTGTTAAATTTGTGCATTTAGATTTCAATATCTTGAAGCAAATTGAAATTATGAGCTACTTGAAAAATGTGTATGGTGAACCTAACACTACTTATATTCTACACATTAAACACAGTTTTCATTAAGTTTGATTGAAACAAACTTAACTTGAAAATGAATTTGATTTTGTGGCCTGATAACAAAAAACAAAATATAATATATCATCTACCAAGGCTTGGTTTGTTGCATTTAGATTTTTTTTTTAATTAAATTTGGACTATATTCAAAATTCAAGGTAGTGTATGATTAACATCCTAATTAAAAATTAATAGCAATAGTGAATACTTCCATTAATGGTAGGTGTCATATTAATGGCATTAGTGAATACTTCGAATGTGAAGAGGATTGATAATTTCCGTTGACTGTTTTATACCCTTTTTTATACATAAACAATTTATATCAATATAAATTTTAATGAAAATCGTTTACTTATATTAAAATATATTTTAATTTTATATATTAAAATAGGTTCTAAATCATGTTTTTATTTCAATTTTTATTTCACATTTTCTTGAATAAATATATTGAAAGATCTAAAAGAAACCAAAGACTATCATAACTTGTTTAGTGTTGGATTGTTATTTAATTGTGAATTTTGAATAAACAAACCAAGCATGTGCATATTCCATTGTGAATTTTCAATTTTGAGTTCATAGTTTTTACTAAATTTTGGAGATTGACGCAATGATCAATATGATTAAATTTACAATTTGCATTGTTAAATTCATTTGATTATCACTTGAATGGAATTGAATAAAACCCATATCACCCAATGAAAACTAGATTTTACCTTGATAGTCTAATACTAATTTTCATCACCATGGAATCAGACTTTATTTTAATGTTTTCACTCTCTCATAAGAAACTCCCATATATTTTTAATATACAATATTGTTTGTTGTTTTTTATATTATAATATTATTAATAGGAGGCAATTGAGAAGTCTGAATCCTAACTTGAGCAACCCTATAGTCCTCAACCCTCATCTCTGAATGTTGTTTGGGGTAAGGGGCTCCAAAGTGGGAAACTATAAAATTTGATGACTTGTTTAACTATTTTCAACCATATTTCCAAATCAAACCAAATTTAAATTATAAGTTATGATAATCTATAATTTGATAACTATCCAAATCTCCCATCACTACAGAATCAACTCCACTGCATACAAAATCAACTCTACTTCACATAGTACAAATCAAACAAAATTTAAATTATAAGTTAGAAAATATAATTTGATAACTACCTAGATCTATCATCACTACACAATCAACTCCACCATATACATAATCAACTCTACTTCACATTGTAGAATGATGTTTATACAATGATGTTTATAAATAAAATGAAATAAAACAATTTTAATTTTAGCACAGTATCATAAAACATAAATTAACCTTTTATTGTTTTGTAAATAAAGTAGGATCCTTATATTAATAACTGCTTATGTTTATTTCTATACAATGCCACTTATTAGTCACCTGTTATTCCACAAAAGGTAAACCAGAATAGGTGGCTTTCAACAAGAACTTATCCTTTCACCATCATAAAAATTGAAAATATAAGATATTGAATATTTATTAATGAATAAATAACATATTTTACCATCATAAAAAATATAAGATAAATCAAAGATGAAAGAATAAACAATATATTCCACCATCATAAAAAATATAAGAGAAATCAAATATGAGATGATATTTTGAGTTCAAAAAATATCAAATATATATATATATATATATATATATATATATATATATATATATATATATATAATGAAAGTTTCAATAGTTACACCACCAAATACATAGGTTCCACATCCATTTTAGGATGATAAAAAAAACTAACATTTAACTCCAAAATTCTGGATTCTAAGTCATCGCTTTAAGATAGATCACTTCATACCTGCAAAAGAAAACATTCGTCAAATTCAAATTTAAAAATTTACAATAAAATATATGTACAAATTTAAAATAAAATGTACATATCTACCATTTTAAATAAATAAAACAATTTGTGATTAAATAAAAATTGACATACATAACAAAAGAGTTAAATATCATCCTCCAACATACTTCTTTCCACCAAATATAATGTAAACATATTTTCCACCAAATATATTTTCCACCAAATATAATGTAAACATCTGTAACAATAAAAAAAATAAAAAATAACACATATTAGCATATATACTTTAACTAAATATTAAATAAACAATAAAAAATAATATCATACCCAACTAGAGTTCCACATATTTAAGATTATCCCTCTCTTTTTATTACACTTTCTTGGAACTTTTTGTAAACCAAATTTCCATCACAAAGTTCCAAAACTTCCAAAATAGTTACGTTCCACATTAAACATACATGATTTAAATAATGTAAAATCTTATCTAAAATATTAAAAAATTTAAAGAGAAAAATAGTCTTCTTGGTAACCAATTTTTGTGTTCATAGTTGGATAATAATCTGAATATAAATATAGTTGTGTATGGAGAAAGTTCACAAATATCCATATAAAGTCATTATTCCAATAAAATACTTATCTCTGTGTGGATAAAGTCCCAAATCCTTTAGGATAAATTCTCATTCCAAGTGATCTTATTTACTCAGCAATAAATACTTATCTCCTCAGCAGTAAAATACTTCTCTCCTCTTCTGCAGTGGAATATATGTTCTCATATAATCAATTTCCCTCAAATGCCCTTTCAAATTAAAGGACTAATAAATCTCCATATTAATCCATTCTTCCAAGAAATTACTTATATCTATGAAAGTTCAAAAATCTTCATTTTAAAAACCATTCTTCTAGAAAATACTTATCTCCTATTTCTGCAGTGGAACAAATGTTCTCATATAATCTTTCATATACTTGAAGAAAACATAAATCTTCACATATATTAAGTCATTCTTCAAAAACCATTTAAATATTTCATCTTTGGGATGTATTCATATTACATATAATCAAATGCTCTTTGAAATATTCCTTCATCATAATATAAACATAAGTGAGATCATGCATGTACATAGCTTATTTGTAAATCTACTTGAATGTTGGTTTTTGTGGTTCGTAACCAATTTAGTTAAGAGTTTGAAAATACCATGGAAAGAAGGAATTCACTTCGTTGTATGCAGAAAACACAAATGTCCATACTATGCCATTCTTGGACAAGAAGGAAATGAATGCAATCAAAGAAAATTTAGAAACTTCCCATTTTCTAATGTGGGATAGAGTCTGTTCTCAAATAATCAAACGTTCAAGTTCAAAATTAGGTCTTCATCATGATATAAACATAAATAATCTTGAATGTACCATTTAAGACAACAATAAGATTATATAGGGGTTCTATATATTTCAAATTAATTGATAAAAGCGTTGAAAATTTAAATAGACACTAGTTTAGTAAATCTATGAATACAAAAGGCTAAACTAAAATTTTGAGTAAACAAAAATTTGAAAAAAGTAAAAAATATAATTTTATTAAAAAAAAAAAAAGCTTGAACACTTTTATATAAAATCCCAACATAAAAGAAAATTAAAACTCATTAATATGCAATTAACATACATTTATGAATCATCATGAATAGACACATATTTCCCAGGTATGGATGCTTCCTCCTCAATTCCAATCTCTCGCACTCTCTTCTCTACATTTTGTTCAAACACACTCTCACGTACTCTCTTCTCCATATTTCCCTATATAACACATTTCAAATTTGAAAATTTGAAAATTAAATTTAAATGATTTGAACACATTAAATTGTAGTTTTAAATTATAAAACATGTAATGCTTATCATGTTCCAACATATGATTCAATAAATTAAATATTGTTTAAGACATTTTTCTTTTAATTTAATAATTTAAATGACAATTTGCAATTTTAATATATAACCAAATTTGTTTTCAACATGCAATGATACATGTGAACTCCCACTCTCTTCAAACTCTCCCAATGAGAATTGGGACAAGCCTGCTCAAGTAGTAGGAGATGGAATAGAGATGTGTGAACAACATAACTAAGAACTAAAACTAGGATTCAATGTGTTCACATTTATACAAAATTATAAATGTCATGTTATTGATCTTATTCAAAAGATTAGAGATTGGACAACTAAAGTGTTCATCTATGGATATTAGAAAACACATATCTGATTCAACCCATCCAAATTTAAATTTATGGAATCAAGTCTCATATTTACTGGAGATTCATTTAATATATCTCCAAATTGCAATTAATGACAATAACAACTCAATTGTTTCTATAGATACAATGATATGTATCTAGATCTAGAATTAGAAGTAAATTATCCTCAAATGTGCCAAACATTTACTAACTATAACACATACCAATCCGTTGTTCAATTCATCATTCTAAGTGACGTCCTTCCAACCATTATGACAGATTTTTGCATACTCCTTAAGATCTTCTACTGACATGGTATCTAACTTCTCATATTTTTTATAAACAAAAATGGCTCGAGAATTGGCTTTTACTTGATGACGATTCAAACCAACATCAACACCATAAAAAATTGATTCCAAATTTTCTCCAATTGCATTCCTATCCTCTTTTCCAACCTCTGATGAATATCAAAACTATGAATGTGAAGCAATTCCACTATTGGGCAATATACTAAAGGTCGTGGAGGCCTCTGCAGTGTCTCATTTCAATATGTCATTTTTCGATCATATGTTCGTCCTTTACCAACCCCATAATAATCGAACGATAGACTAGTATAATTAGGGTGCATGCCCATGAAAAACTCTACATAAATGTGTTTAGAAAAGTAATGTGGAACCTCATCATTCCACGACAATTTCCCATATGCTTCCAAAAATCTGTTATACAGATGTCCTGCTATGTTGGGGTGCTTAAAATATGGCACCTTCAACATCTTTCTCTTTGGCCCATATTTAAAATTGAACATAGAAATTGTGTTTTTTTTTTAAACTTTCTTTTTTAATACATCCCATTTATCAGGGCCCATCACCTCTAACTTTCATCTCCTCATCAAAACAATAAAATTGTCAATGGTTGGCCCCATCTTTTGATATGCATCCATAAAGTTTTGCAATGAACAAAAAAAATATCCAATCCTTTTTTACTCGCCCAAGGGATATCCAAGCTCCTCAAATCATTTTTCAACCTACTTTTAAGACCTGAGCATCGCTCAAAGGTCATTGCTTCAATAATCCCTTCCCAGGGAAGCTCATCAGCAACATCTAAAGGATAGGTGGACGTAGGCATGGAATATTTTGTTTCTTGATAATGCCTCTTAAATCCACCTTCACCCTCTGCACCAACATTAGAATCTTCATGACACCCTCTCTCTCTTTCATTGTCTTCCCTTGCATTAAACTCATTGTCTACACACACATTTTAAAGTAATTACAACATTTAACTTGACATAATTTAACATAAGAAAATTAAAAAAAAAACATATATGTGTGTGTGTGTGTGTGTGTGTGTGTGTGTGTGTAAATACATAAAAATACAAAATCAAATAAAATTACCAAAAATATTTTCTTGTCCTGATGTATTCCCTACATTTTCAGGTGTAGGAGTATCAATGTGCAGCCTATCTAAGAAGGTTGCATCCATATCAGTTGTTTAATAAAATTCTCGAATTGATATATTCACAAACTCGTTTGATAATCTCATCTAACGAGATTTTTGTTGATCACATGGAGTCTCGATCGAAGAAGGGGCTCCTCTTCTTTCTTCTTGGGATAGCCTAAAGCGTTTGCGAGGAATGTTTGGAGACTCTTGTCTCGACATCTCACCTCAATATCCATCCTTTGAAAATTCATGAATAAGAAAGTTTAGAAGCTATAGAAACATTAAATGAAAATACTAAATTTATAACACAATAATTTAAGCATTTATAACAACTTCAAAGCATCACATACATATATTGAAAAAACTAGAACAACTCTATTTTTTACAATCATTGACAAAACATTTACTTAGAAATAAAAAAGAAACAATATCACATGATATGTTGTTACTATCCTCTTAGATATATGATGATAAAAAGATTCAAGGGATCATTGATCAAACCCTCGGGGCAGATCTCATCATGACACATGGAACAAATTATCAAGAAGAAATTTTAGGGTAAAATATCAATAGACTAACCAACAACATACACAGGTGGCACAAGTAATAGAAGAGAAAGACAACATACTCAAGTTGGCATTAGCAAGGATATAAAGAGGACGACACCAACAAAAAAATGAGGAGGGAGACACTAGCAAGTAGAACTAGAATCCCCAAGCAATAACCAAGAAGAGATCTCCAACAAGATGGAAAAGACCAAAAAGAGGGGTCGTAGCCACACAATTAAATAATTTAAATAAATAATAGTTTATAACATAAAATATTTATTGTTAAATCATAAAAATCAACAAGAAAAAATACAAGTCAAGAGAAGAGATCCAAAGTGAAGGGAACTAATGTTTTTTAGGAAAAAGTAAAGAACAAAACCAAAAACCCACACAACAATTAAGGGGAGCATAACTCCAACAAGGGTGGTTTCAACACAAAGTCAACAATTAAATTCTTTGAAAATCAAGGGGGATAACTCTCTTAAGGTAAAGCGCATAACCAAAAACCCACACAACAATTAAAGGGGGCGTAAGTCAAGCAAGGGTGATTTCAAGACAAAGTCAACAATTAAGTTATTCTTGAATGGAAAAATGTCCACATGATTCTCATGATATTTAATTATAATATTTTATCATCCTAGCATAAAAGGAATATCAATAATGTGATCATGCTCTTCTTAAATACTCCTAGGTCTCATGGACCATCCTAGGAGACAAAAAATCACACATTATCTCAAATTGGTACTTAACCAAAAGCAAAATAAACCAAAAAACCAAAGGAAGATTAATAATTTGATCATTCACTTCTATGGATTTTATTTAGTTTATACATTTATTTTTCTTCAATAATGGGACAAGATCAATTTCAATCTTCTCCCTGTACATGGACAGGTCCAAATTCGGCTCTGTCATCCCATCTAATAAACATATCATACCTCTACTTGTCTGTGTCCGATATGGTCTAGGTGTTGTTGTGTCTTTGTTTTTACTCTATTGTGTCTGCATCCTATTGTGTTCATAAATTATTAACTTATAGGAGGTTCAGGCTTGTCCCTGTACATGGACAGGGCCAAACATTGCACTATCCATGTACAGGGATAGGCCCGAATACGAGCATGTCCCTGTACATGGAGAGGGACGAATTCAGCCATGTCATCCCATCCGATAAACATATAATACCTCTACTTCTCTATATTATATGGTCTAGTTTTTGTTGTATTTGTGTTTTTAATCTATTGTGTCTCCATCTTATTGTGTTCATAAATTATTAATTTATAGGAGGTTTGGGCATGTCCCTATACATGGATAAGGCCATATTCGACCCTATCCATGTACAAGGATAGGCCCGAATTTACAACTTACGGGGTTAAATAAGGACGTTGAAACACCTATCAATAGGTTTTACCTCTCTTTTCTCAGCAACTCATGGGTTTGTGAGGATCGCCCCTCTCTTATCAGCAGACTCTGGGTTTGGCATTGGCAACTTTCTTTTGTCAGCTACAAATTCATGATTTCAACTCCAGCATTAAAATACAAAGAGGTTGGGTTAAACATCTAGACTGGAAGGATCTTTGGATGCCAAGGACAATGCCTAAATCATCATATTCTAAAAGAGAAGGGACACTCATATGCATTGTCACATTGCAAATCTATTTTTTGGATTAACAACAACTAGTATTTCATACTACAAAGTTATTGGCATGATCTTTCTCATGTTATACATTGAAACTAGCACACATATAACCTCCCTCTTGGGTGTCATAACAACCATATAATGATATATAAAGATTGTCTGCAAACTATTTGAGATTATAATGAATGAAATAACTCATAATTGTGTATCAATTTAGATATCATTGTTTGTACACATGCCTCACAAGTGTGTTTACAGGCTATCTAAAAAGGGACCATTCCAACACATTTCTTACTGCATGTTCTTGGACACATACATCAAGGGTATTATAGGTCAACAATAAAGTGTAGATCAATTTGTGTTTCCTGAGTTTTACTTCCATCGTAATAGATTTAACAGGGTTGTCATCAATTCCAATGAATGTATTTGTTGTTTTTATATCAGTTGGCATGAGTTAGCCTTGTTTTCTACTATAAGTATTGTTGTCTCTTGATATTAAATGAAAAAAAAGAAAAAAATGTGCCAAATTCATGTGGACAAGTATTAAATAGTGATTTATTTGGTCATTAAATGATTTGGGCATGTCCCTATAGATGGGCAGGGTCGAATACGGCATTGTCCATGTACAAGGACATGCCCGAATTCAGGCATGTGTCTTTACATGGATAGGGTCGGGCCCTATCAAAGACACTATGGCATGTAGAAGATGATCAATTGTAATTATATCACTAAGCCACTTCATCACTAATTCTGTAAACATGTCTAGTACAATCTTTCAATGGGCTTATCTATGCTTATTATTATAGATGTTGAGGCCAAGGTGAATAAAAATCTTGAAATGGTTAGGTGGTTGTGTCAATTTGATATCCAGGTAAAGATCTAGAAGTTGACTAAGTAGCATCCTAGCTAGTTATAAATCCACTAGGTCAAGATATAAAGCCTACAATAGCAGTAGTAGCAGATACAGTTCCTAGGAATTCTCTCTCTCTCTCTCTCTCTCTCTCTCTCTATATATATATATATATATTAGACTGATTTTACTGTGAACATGATGAGTACTATTAGTTATAGCTAGTATTGACACAATAGCATCACATTCTTCTTTAGATAAAGGTAATCACATAAATAACACCATATGCTTACTTATAGTTGTTGGAACCATTACATGATGGGTAAATATGAAGTAATCTCTACTTTAATATCGATATCTACATTTTACTACTGATACCATATGTAATAGCACATAATAAGAAACACTCGTAATGTAATTAACACAAATCTAGTGTTCATTAAACTATTAGTAATATGGGATTACTACTACTATTTTGATCACCTATCCATCACATAGAGCTAGTGTATTAGTACTACTTATGATAGTGATTAGCTTATTACACACATTGTACAGGGTGAGCTCCATTGGTTTCCATTACTTGGATATGGATTAGTACAACACTAACTATGAGTACATGTTAATTATATGAGTCTAATGCATCTTATTATGAACTACTGATTACACTGGCTTGAATCTCTCATTGTGTAGTAGCCAGTGATATCGCTTCCCATTAATTCCATAACATTCCATATTGTGAATCTAATCCTGGTACTAGAAAAATGATCACTATAAGGAAGTAAGTCCATTGAATAGGGATACTACTAACCTTTGCCCTATTTGTCTAGTTACAATTAAAGGTTGTTGTAAGAGCTATAACATAGGGAATAGAAGAAAATGACATGACTACTAACTACAAAGGGATGTATATAATAAGAGCTAAAGGAAATAGCTTAGCATGTAATACAAGGGGAATAGATCCATTCCATTACTATGATATGAGTAATACATGAACAACTTATCTTAAGGTTCAACTAGGTGATATCATGTTACCTATTTACCATAATCAACACATGTTGTGATATTAATCTTATCTTGTATTAACTACATGGGATATCATAGGTACAATGATTAGCAATAGACATACTTACCATAATCAAATACATGATATCATGAAATAGAGTATTACTAGAAAGCAATACCACTAAATATTAACACCTGTATTACACTTGTATGTGATTCCAATGCTTGTGTCATAAGCTATTACCCTTATTTTCACTATACTCATTGCACTTCTATCACCATTATCGAGTAGTGTGTATATTTCCCTTATTTCCCTAATCAACATTGTGGAATAGTGATAAGTAGTAAGTGTTCATTACAAATATCTTAGGTATTACTTCGATATCAGCTTGGTTATCGTATACAATAAGCCTTACTTAGTGTTATATCTAGTTTATATGTAAGTTCAAGATCAAACCTATGATACTAGATCTATGGGTATAATCAATATGGATGCATATATTATCCATATTACTTAGTTGTATAAATACAATTAAATGTGTTATCTAAAAAATAGAGGCTTTATCTAAGCTATTCCCATACATCACATGTGTTCACTTTCAATACTATGATTCCAGTCAAAGTTGATCGACACTAATATAGAAGTAATATGTATGTAACTATAATGTAATCCCAATAATGTTTCCCTATTTTATAGATATAGTTATACCCTTATTACACATCGAACAATGAGAAATCAAGCTCATACCAATCATTAGTAAGGATAGAATCAAACAACATACTAACTTGGATATCGCAACCATTCTACTGTGAATAGCTTGATTATGGTTGAAATGTAACTGTTTACAAGATAATAGGATAAGATGAAAGAGGAATGGTATTTAGACTAATAAGCTAACTATCACCTTTGTTATGATTAAAGGTAAGAAAGATCCATATTCAAGTATGATGCAAAGTGACATTGGTCTATCACATCTACTATTGGATCACCACTATTTACCTAATAAGTAACACTGATTACATTTGTTGTATATCTATGCTTTATTGGTCTAATGATTTGATTACACTAATATAGGAGCTTAAGCTTAGTGTAAAGCTTGGTTCAATATTGTAATCATATTGATATGTTATGTTCTCACTATTACACATATTCAGGCTTATAACTCCATGGATATCATATAAGGATTCACATTCTTCTTAGTTATAAGTATCCCTAATAAATAAGAGATCAGTATTACAGACCCTTATGACTCAACATGCTAAGGATATACAACCTTTCTGTATGGTTAATGTGACTAGTATTGACCTATGTTTAGAGTTAACATAGTAACCCTTTAAGGAATACTAGTATTATGCATAGTTAATACTATTCAATGGTAATATTTATGGAAACAAGGTTCAGCCTTGTCACAAAAAAGATCATATCTCTTATCCTTGTTGATCTCTTTGATTTGCCTCATATATGCACTATTCATTTCCTTATATTCCCATATCTATGATATGGGAATATAGTAAAGATTCGCACAGTATGGAGAAAATAAGGCATAGAGAATACCATGCAATCTGTAACTAGTATCAGTGCCATATTAGTTTAAATGCAAAGAGTAATAGATCACCATAGCTAATGTATAGAGGTTAAGTAAGTTGTTTCATAACTAGTAGTAAGCCATATAAGCTAGTTGATTTCCGTAATGGGTTACTCGTAGTAATATGATGCAAACTATTTAAAAAAATGTATATTACTATCTAATGTAGCTTTGAACACCATGTATAAGCTAGTCTTGTAATAAGGGATCATAAGTAACTAGATATTCAATAGGAAACGTAGATTACATTGAATAAGTAGTATAAGTATTGATGATGAATCCTAGCATGCTTTATTACGTAAACACTGTAACTAATGATATTGATTACCACTTCATAACTAACTATAATTAGTGTAATGATTCCCCTTATTATGTAAATAACATGGATCTCTCTTATGTGTAAGCTCATTGTTACTAGTGTTCTATGTTGTATCTATACAGTAAGTGTGTTTTCTATTTACTTCTTAGAGATAGTGTGCTCATTTATCATAGCTCTTGTATGATAGTAAGATTTAAAGCAATGGTGTTACTAATGATAATAGTAACATTCAAGCTAATTCTACATTGATTACTTAGGTTAATACTGATATCATAGTAGTATGGACGTAGTTATGGAGCTATCTGAAAACTCATAGTATAACAAGTACGAGTAATGGAAGTTGAAACCCATGCTATCATATTAGGTTTTCTAAGATTCTATAAGGTACAAGTATCATTAGTTCTCATGGGGTAATTGTATCTCCATAATAGAGCTCATTTTTAGTTAGATAAAGGATATTTTTTATTATGAATACTCAATACTCTTCATTAGTTAGGTTGATATTAATATAATATCTATAGGGTAAGCTCATACCTTATGTTAATATTGGTATAGTAGTAACCTTCTACTCACATCACACTATTGTAACATGCTAGCTATTCTACATGTCCTTCTTGATTAGTAGCAGTACTACCATAATTGATAGCTATGATTACTTGGATAACGAGTACTATAAGCTTTGATACCCTATTAGTACATAACCTAGTTAAGGTCATACTAGTAAGATCATTGAGGTAGTATGATTCCCATGGAATTGGAGTAATCATAGTTATGTAAAGCTTAGGCATATAACCTAATCAATCTTACAGGTTTTGTTTCAATAAGGAGCTTAGATTAAGCTAAATAAGAGTCATGGAGTTAATTACATGTATTCATTTATTGCTATAATAACATGTGCTATGACTCTTACTTAACCATCGTGATTACTAGAGATTAGACATATCACTTTCCAACACTGATCAATATTGATACCATGTGTTTTATTCCCATTACAAAGGTTACCCTGATACATAGCTTAGTTCTAGTATTCTAGTAATTTGAGTGAATACGTGTTGTAACTATTGATCAAACATAACATTATCTGTAATAAGCATGAAGCTTAGTAAAAGTATAAGCTATATCTATAGGATACTTTGAAGCTTGTTACCTCATAGTAAACATGATGACTCCTTGTAACATGTATGCCTTATAATTTATAAGCATTGTATAACCAGATCAGGTCCCATTATTACTGCTTTCATTGCAGTATAAGTTGAGTTGTACATCCCTTGTAACATGTGTAATCAGTGTATATGGATCTTACAAAATGACGTAATGTAAACATCAGTGTAATCACTTGTATAAAGTATAGCACATATAAGGTATAGTAATGATAGTGCATATCTCTTTCCATAATCTTCATCATAATCAACACTATTACACCCTTGTAAGGGTAACTAGATACTAGTGTTTATACATGTATCTAATCCCATAAGTATTGGATACTATGTAATGATTAATAAATAAAATTGAGATTCATTTCTAGTTCCTCAATCCTTTTGCTTATACTTTCGAACAATGTAGAAAACAAAGCTAATGACAAAAATGTAGAAAGCAATGGTGCAATTGTAAATGTAAACTCCTCAAGATAAGCTTAAAAGAAAAAGTTATGATATTTCAAACTATAAAAAATACATATGTAAACTCCTCAATCAGATTTCAAACTATAAAAAATACATATATTGAAAAGGGAGGGTGGAAATATTCATGTTTAAATAAGGGATAACCAACACATATCAAGTTTAATAACTCTTCATAACTCTTGTTCATTTCATTTTTTTCCTTTTTAATTATTCATTTTATAATAGTTCAAATTTCCATACTTTAGAATATATATGTATCATGTATTCATACAACATAAGAATTTATATATAAATTTATATTTTTATCATTAAGTATTGGAGACTATGTAATGGTTAGTGTATAGCTCGTAATGAGGATGTAAGTACACTAGTTTAAACATGCAACTCAAATTTTGTATTACAACTTACAGGATATAAGTTGGCACTACTAGTATAATGATAAAAACCTTGTAGTAAGGGTTACGTTTACAGTATCCTTTTGATTACTCATCTTATTTATGTGGATCCCAATGGTAATCATTCACTACTTTGATCTTATATATCATAGGTGACTTATCAGTAGTATTGCATAAGCGTAATTACGAAATCAAATAATATATGTTATCTCTTTTTCATAGTATCATGGCACTCATAGAGATTACTACTTAACTACATGTAATAAGGGAAAACATAGACTAATACAAAGGTCAACTTGATTAGTGGTGGTTAATCTTAGCATAGTTTCAATATCCTGGTCCTTCTCTAGTTTAGATTACTCATATTCCCTAATATTTTCATCTTGTTACCTGTAATTAATACAAATAGGGAGATCATATTTCTACATGCTTATACTTTACTCTATCACTAGTTTTACCATTACTATCAGATATGGAGATCAACTATTCTGAATAGTTAAACATAAGTACCAAGCAAGTTCTATCTATAACATATGGGAATAACACTCATCATTCAGAATGGAATGGATTGTATATATTAGGGGGATGAACTGGTTGTAATAGTCACTTGTTTACACATACTGGTTCGAATCATGACATCGTTAAATACTAGTAATAGAGTCACAATAGGTTATCATAACAGTTTAGAGAATATAAATAACTAAGGTAAAATGATTATGTAATAAGCCAATATGGTGCTAAGCTCATTGATTACTATAATAAGAAGAACTTCTTAGTAGAAGCAATAAGACTGATCTCTAAGTTCCTAGGAATTTGGGCCTGTGTCTCTAAATTGATAGGGTCGGGCCCTGTCCATGTATAGGGACAGGCCCAAATTTAGGCCTCTCCCTGTACATGGACATGGTCGAATATGGCTTTGTCCATGTACAGGCCCAAATTCGAGCTTGTCCCTATACAAGGACATAGCCATATTCGACCCTGTCCATGTACAATGACAGACCCAAATTCGGGCATGTACTTATACATGGAAAAGGCCGAATACGACCCTATCAAAACTCTAAATTTTTAAAAATTAAAACTAAAAATAAAACTAAAGCTAAAACTAAAACTAAAACTAATATTAAAACTAAAACTAAAGCTAAAATATTAAAACTAAAACTAAAACTAAAACTAAAATTTAGAAGTTACATGAACGCCTGCAGTTCCAACGTTCGCCCACTTGCAGCAGCAACGTCCACATGCAGCAACAATGTTTTCTCGCCCGCAACAACAATGTCTGCCCACCTGCATCAATTTCCACCCACTTCATTTCAATAATTCGTCCACAACGTTCACAATGTTCACAACGTATGCCCACTTCTCTTCAAAAATTCGTAAAACCTATTGCAGGAGCGATGTGCGGCTAATATATAAACATTTTTTTCGGCCAAAATGTTCTTTTAGCTGAAATCTTCTTTCAGTCGAAAAGGTCTTTCGACTGAAAAGATGTCAATAAATGAAAAAAATTCATCCGACTAAATTTGTACACAAAAATCGAGGGTGTCGTCATGGTACTGTTTGATTTGACATTCCAAGGTTCGGCCGAAAAATGTTTTGGCTAAAAAAATAGGACTTTCAGCCAAAAGAAATATTAGTTCTATCAAAAAAAGGACTTTCAGAATTTTTGAGACCCAATTCTCACGAAAGTGTTACCCACCTTCATGACTTTACCCATTATTTTTTTTTATCTTTCCTAACAAAAGTAATTATTATTGTTGCATAGTTTATTTGAAAACAAGTAAGAAAAACATTTACTAATCTTAGTAAATTCAACATTTAGAAATACAAAATTATGTTAAGAAAAAATTAAATTAATTGATTCCTTTTTTGAAGGGTGCATGAGGTTATTCAATGGACTTACATCTAACGAAAATAAGGGTCTCGGTGAAGGATACTTATAAATACCAAAAGAGAGAAGCCACTTGTATTTTAAAATTGGTTGCTTATATTGAATAGAATCTCTTTGAAATGAAGAACTTTCCATAGGAATTAGACCAATATTAGCTAGCAAGCCTAGGCTAGGTGTGTGAAATGCGAGAGAACAAACCAACATTTATCCAACTATTTATTTCATGTAGAGAATAATCAATTGAAAACACTAGACTTCCAAAATAAGTGTAGAGACATTTCAAGAGTATAGTTGCAGATAGTTATGCCCATTCAACATAACAACCAAGGAAAACACATAGCAAAGGTAGCAACCAAACATTCATTCTAACAACTAAGGAAAATGGACATTAACTACACACCTGACGAATTCTAGCATTTCTCTTGGTGAAATAAAACATAATTCAAGTCAAAACTAGAGTGACACATTTTGGAAAAAGAATTTTATATTTCATTAATGAACAAAATAGAGTACATGAGACAACATACATCAACTATCTGTTTAGAAAAAGAAACTAAAAATTCCAAAATAGGTTTATTGATTCCTTCCTGAGGTCACAATTTCAAAGCCCCTAGCCTCATTTCTATATTTCTTTGCAAGTTCCTAACAAACTTTCCTTACATGATGCCATTTCCGTTGCTAAAATGCATTGTAAATACATCTGAGTTCACAAAGAATCCTTAATATCCTCTAATCCACTAGCATTGCCAAGGCTAGCAACATCGTTTTTACCTCTACCACCTACATATATACCACTAGTGGGATTAGTTTGAGCTTCAATATTAATATCCTATTCTTAACAATCCTCCTCCAAATGGTCACATGCCTCTAAAATTTCCTTGGGACTCTCCACATAATAGCTAATTTATGAGATAATTTTTTCACTTTGTCAATCTCTATCAGATTGTCATTCCTCAACCTCTATCCTTAAGATATCACTACGATGCACATTCTCGACAATGGTTCGAATCCTGCTATAACCATCACTATCATTGTTGAAGTCAATGGTTCCATTATATTCCTCTTTTTAAGAGTAACATATTTTCTAAGACTCATATTTGAATTATGATATCCATATTATTCAAATTGACATTCAATTCATTTGTGTGATTCTCCACTTTATAGTCACATATTAACATAAAAAGAAACAACCTATATACTTTGAATTACTAAATTATTCAACTCTATATAGAATACTTATGTGTCATTCTCCACTTTATGGCCACAATATTGACATAGAAGGCATAGTAAATAACCCAAAATTAAATGAAAGGTAACGTGAATGGCCATATGTGAGGGGGTGCACCTAATGCTTTCCATAATGATCCAGAGGCTCTTATAGTACATGACCCTCTTACATCAAGTGAGTCACTAGAAACACCTCGAGTTTCCTCCCCTAACCATCCCCAAGACCCCCAAAACCATGCCTCATTTCCAAAACATCCTAATATCATTGATATCCCAACTTAAGGGCTAAGGATACCCTTAGGAGGTCTATGTGTGGTGGTTCAATCAATCATTCTTCATCATATGCATAGAAACCACTTTTAGGACCTAAGGCCTAGGCTTACTCCCATAGGCATATGAAATGCCCCATGACCCATATCTAGTGCTAAAAAACTATTAACAATTCCCATAACCCAACTGTAAAGCCAAGGATCTCCTGGATACATCATGTGATGTCATTTAAGATGTTTTTCTTGGCCATATGTTCATAGAATCCTCTTTTATGTGCTAACATCAAAGATTCCCTCCTCAACCATGTACAAGGCCCCAACACCCATAACCAATTTTCAAAACATCTTAATAGCATTATTGTTCCCACTTGGAGGTGAAGGATACCCTTTAGATATCCTACTAATGGTTCCGGGAATTGTTCATGGACCTTGATGCCTAAAACCTTCCTTTAGGACCTAAGGCCTAGGTTTCTTACTCCAACTGCGTTTAGGTTCCTGAAACGAATATATAGTGCTCAAAACTTCCTAATGAAGACATTATATGCACTTGGAGGCCAACAATAACCTCAAGGGATCCTCTATGACTCAATTTTTTTTGGCTGGCCTTAGATTCCTAGAAGCTTCTTATATGTCCTCTGGCCCAAGTTTCTTCCCTATAGGGTCTTTAGACCCATAGCTAGTGCTCAAAATCTCTTAATTACATCCATATTATTATGGCCTCAAAGGGCCACATATGATTGTTTGAGGCATCATTCTTGGCCCTAGATTCCTAGAAGCTTCCTTTAAAAACCCAAGGTCCATGTTTCATCCCTTGACATGTACAAGGACCCAAGACCCATAACTAGTATAAAAAAAACTTTCGATGGTGTCCATATCCTCACTCTGAGGCCAATGATCCCTTCAAGAGGTAATATGTTCTTTTTCAAGGTGATGTGCTTGGACCTGGATGCCTAAAATATTCCTCTAAGGATTAAGGCCTGAGTTGCCCCCCTCAACCATGTCTAAGTTTGTGAAAATCATACCTAGTAATTAATACCTCTTAATGGTGTGGATATCCCGATTTAGAGGCAAAGGATAGTCCATAAATTTTTTGTTTGGTGGTTTGAGGCATCATTCATGCCCCTGGATGGTTAGAACCTTATTTTATTACCTATCGACTAGGTTTTCTCCCCCAACCCAAGTTTAAGGCCTTAAACCTATACAAATTTCTTGAAAAATATTAATGGTTCCCATATCCCCTCTCAAACACCAATGATAACCTCAACAAGGTATGTGTGGTTGTTGGAGACATCATTCTTGCCAATAGATGCCTATAAAATTCATTTATTTCTTGCATCCTAGGTTTATTCCATTAACCTTATCTAAGAGCTCGAAATCCATACCTACTACACAAAAAATCTTAATTGTTCCCATATCCACCCTCAATGGTCGAGGATCTCCTCAAGAGGTCATGTTTAGTTTTATAGGGCCCTAAGACCAATACTTAGTGTTCAAAACCTCTTATTGAGGATACCTCCAAGTTGTCAAGTTTACTAGTTTGAGGTGTTATTATCAGCCTTATATGCCTAGAATTTTCCTTTAGGACCCATGGCCTAACTTTCCTCCTCTAAACATGTCTAGTATCATGAGACCCATACCTAGTGCTCAAAACCTAATGGTGTTGATATCCCCCATAAAATATGAAGGATATAGTTAAGAGGTCATTTTTGGTGGTGTGAAAAATTGTTCTTGGCCTTGAATTCCTATAATCTTCCCTTTATGCCTAAGGTCCAATTTCCCTCCCTCAAACATATATTGAAACCCAAAACCCACACCCAGTGCTCAAAACCTCATAATTTCATCATTATCCAAGTTGGAGGCTAAGGCTACCCTCAAGAGATCGCATGTGGTGATTTGATGTTTGTTTTTTGTCCTAGCATGACTATAAATTTTATTTAGTTCATAAGTCTTTGGTTTCCTCTCCCAACCATGTCAAATTTCTCATGACCCATTCTAGTGCTCAAAACCTCTAAACAAAATCAATATCCCCCAATAACAGGCCATGGATACCTTTCAAAAGTAGTGTGTGGTGGTTCAAGGTACTGTTCATTATCATGCATACTTAGAATATTCCTTTAGGGCCCAAGCCACGAGTTCCTCAACCATGTCTAGGGTCCCACAACCTATACCTAGTGCTATAAACCTCTGAATACAATCAATATCCTAGCTCGAAGGTGAAGGATACCCTTGAGAGGCTATGTGTGGTGGTTTGAGATGTCATTCTTGATCTAGTTCGCAAACTCACTTAATGACACTCATATCCCCACTATGAAGCACACATATTTCCATCCTTGATCACGAGGTCTCTACTTATTGAACCTATGACATAACATGGAGGTTAATGGGATATTAAAGAATACCTCTAATTTGAATTGATAGTGATAAATACATCCCAAAATCCTTTTGTTGAATCTCCCTCCCAATATATCTTTAAAATAAATACACAAAACTCATTTTTACTAATTTCAATTGATAGTAATAAATAGATCCCAAAATTCTTTTGTTGAATCCCCCTCCTAATATATCTTAAATTTTTTTTTTTTAAAAACTCAATTTTACTAGATACCCATTTTATACCCCCAATACTATAAAACCAACAACCCCCCTTAATCTCATTAATTGATTGTCGAAAAAAAAACGTCACATTTTTAAGAGAAATGGAATTTTTATTTACTCATCTAAAATGGGCTAATTAATTTGCTAAATTTACTTAAAACTTGTTAATTTTCTAAATTGGTCATGTCAAAATAAAAGTTTAAAATACTTAATAAATCAAATAACTATTATAATATCTAAAATAAAATGATGAAGTACATATATGAATTTTTAACATCAATGGTAAATTTGAACTTTCACACATGTAAATTTTATTAAAAAGAATAGATAAAACTACTCCATGAAATGGAAAAACAATCTAAATCATGAATATGTTTAAACCTATAAAAATAATAAATTGTAGGAAATGTTTGTTGTAAACAGGGAAATGATTAATACTTTCATATTTGATCTAGATTCAAAGAAAAAAATAGATGTAAACTCCCTGTGAGTGTCCATTGGAAGCCATCTCCATATATTTTCACTTAAATTATAAACAAGCACTTCATTAGCAGACACATATGTGATGCACACCAAATCCATGATTGCTTCATAATTAAACAATAATATTCCAAAATGAATTTCTTCCCTTCTCTTGAAATCTTCCAAAACAGATGGTGGTATCCTTGCAATTTCTCTGATCTCCGAGTTTGCACCCAGTCTAGGCTTCTCAATCTCAGATATAATGATATCAAAGCCATCGTCCTGGATAGGATCGACTATGCATGTACCTAGAAACACTGGTGACCCACAACTGAACAGAGAATCGGACCTGTTCGTCCAAGCAACATCCTGTAACGGCAACGGCATGAAAATGGATGTCCCGTTTCGGATGTTGAAAGCTACGATTCCTTCCATAGCCATACCCTTACAGTACAATAAATCCTCGGAAAGAACAATTCTCGGAGATAACGCCATTAATACCTTCAAATTCTGTGGCAGGTGTCGCGCTGTACTCCACGACTTCAAACACGAATCATAAATTTCTACTCTCTGTTCGTTCCCCGACATTGTCACCGCTATCACTTTATATGTCTCTCCATTGTGGCCTTCACCTGCCACGATGGTCATCACCTGACTAGTACTATCGTTTGTTCTCGGAAGTTCTAAGGACGTTCCTGTTAGANTTTCTACTCTCTGTTCGTTCCCCGACATTGTCACCGCTATCACTTTATATGTCTCTCCATTGTGGCCTTCACCTGCCACGATGGTCATCACCTGACTAGTACTATCGTTTGTTCTCGGAAGTTCTAAGGACGTTCCTGTTAGACGATTGGAGACAGTATGCGTAATTACATTTGGAGAACGCTGGAGGGACGTCAAGATCAGGCATGCGGCGGATACTTTGTTCCATGAATAATAGAAGTCATATTTTTGCCTTAAGAAGTCAATGGAGAATCTTTTCCAAGTTGTTTGTGAAGAAGGAGTAAGCCATACAACGCAATGATCTCAGGTTATGGCACAAAACAAGCCAGGGTTTCCTGTTGGGAGGTGCCACAACCCAATCATTAGTTATGAATTTTGTGGATGAAAAAAGGGCATTCCATTTCCACTGGCAACCATGCCAACGCGTTCTCCTGTAGATCGTTGGGCAATTCAGACAACCAAGTTGAGCACTCCATTTTTAAAGACAGGAAATTTTGATTTTATATAAATTACAGTCTGGAACAAAATAAGAATCAGTGAAAGCTCTGGACTCGGATTAATTCTCAGGTCTGCAAACAGAGAGAGGATGGCAATCTATGGCTTATATACATAATCGTCATGCACGTGCTCGTTATGAAAGACGTTATGAAAGAGGTGAAGGTGAACTTTCATAGTTGCAAATTTATTTATAATTTTTTTATAATAATAATAATTTATTTTTAAGGTCACCTTCGTCTAGGATTTGATTGGTAAAGTTTACTGAAGTATATATATTCTATCTTTCTCTGGATTTGAAGTTGTGATTTTTTAGGAGGAAACATATGTTCTTAACCATAATCACATAGTCAAACTTGGTATTCATTCATCCATGTTTATTGTTACATTTTTAATTAAAATAAACATAAACATTTTTCCATCTCTAATATCAATGTTGTCTAGTTATTTTACTAAATGGTTTTTTTCCTTACACTAATCACTACTTTTTGTTGTTCAAAATCTATTTTTAAATGCAGAAAAAAATTGAACATATTAAAAAACACTAATTATACAGAAATAATCACTCAAATCTACAAATTTAATAATCTCTCAATCAAATATCTCAAAAAAAAATCATCATTTAGTAAAACCTTTAACCTACTATTTTTATCATATACAAATACCAATTTATCAAAAAAAAAATATAAAAAACCCACTCCAAATGATTTGATTTTCCAGTTACTTTACATTCATTATCCGTTGGAGCTAAAGCCAACATGAAGAAGCAGATGATGTAACAACAGACAGTGCAGCTTTAATTCGCTTTTAATTGGCTTTAGTTTACGTAGAAGCCAAACGTATTTCATACCATTCTATTTTTTTTAATTATTGAACTTGCAGAGCACGCTTACACTATGCGTAGAAGAGCAAAGTGTCGAGAGATCCACAATGCGAGAGGTAGTCCAGATGCTAACAGATTCTCCAAAGTGTAAGCCCAATATGCCATGTTTTTCTATTTTGCCTGCCCATGGCAAGGAATCGAACAAGCCAAACCACATAGACAAACTTGGTCTTCATTCATCTTATTGTTTTAATTAAAATATTTTAATTATAATAGCAATAAAACTAAAGCAACCAAGATGAATTAAAAATAATGGAGAACACAAATTGGGTGCATTAAATCAAAACCTAAATTTGAACTTTTATACGATATTAATTAATGAATAAAACCTTTTTTTAGTTTGAAAAGTATTTTATAAGAAACTAAATAGGATAAGAGAAGTGATAATAGATAATATGGATTAATTAATTAAATGATATGGAAATAATAATAAATTGTGTCAAAAGTGAAAGTGTTATTGAATATTTGGATTTAAAAAAAATAAAAATAGTAATAAATTATTTAAGTCAATATTTTGAATTTTAAAAAATTAATGGAGAGTTTAAGAACACTAATGTAGGAACATGCATGCATTCCTTTTACAATAATCTTGGTGCTTTTAGATCTCTCACATAGGTCACCACTAAGTTTGACAAATAAGCATGTACAAGAATGCATGCATGTTTATTTGGCCATAACTTTTTATTGTGCATATGTTTTTGAAGTTCTTTAAGTTAATAGAAAGGTTTTGAAGATTTCTAAATGTTTATCTTATGATGTTTATGAATTTGAATAAATAATTATTTTTTCTTAAAGAATAACAAATGAATGTTTGGACCATGAATGGTAGATCAAATCATCACTTTTCCAATTGTGATATTTGGCCTCCAATAGTAATGTGGGTGTTTTTAGGAGATTTTGTACACGAGGGATAGGTTTGGGGGACTTTTCCATTTAACGGAGAGGGAAAAAAGGGAATTAGGATCCAAATGAATCTTCTTGGAATCATGGGCCATGAACAAAGATTCAAATCACCACACGAGCCATCTAAAGTGGATATTTGGCCTTCAAGTGGAATATGGTTACTCCTATAGTGACTTGCATAGTAGGGACATGTCTCACAAAATTGTGATTGGGCATGGGAGGAAAATGGGCTAATAGACCCATGATCAAGGCCTAATGCACTTGGGAGGGGAGTTGGGGCAGTGGGCCAATGGACCCAAGATCAAGACCTCGAACTACAACATGCATAGATAATTTTGGGGGTGAATTTTCTCCCATGGGTGAAATTAAGGGGCCCCAAATTTTGACTCGGTGAATTTTTTTTGTTGTAGCTTTTTTTTATGATTTTAAAATTCACCCTTAATTTATTTTTATTATTTTATAATTCAACCCTAATTTATTTTTATTATTTTATCATTCACCCCTAATTTATTTAAAAAAAGATAGTATAGAGGGTTAGGCTAGGTTTTTTTTATGAGGAAGAGGGAACAAAATATTTTTCTCCTATAAAATTTTGAGTTGCAACCTTCATTCACTTGATTTCCATAATTATGGGAATTGATGGTAGTAAATTCTCCTTTTGATTTGGTATATTACAGGGTTCACTCTTGCATTTTCCCCAATTTCGAGGTATGGGGTAGTTAAAACCTTTTGTTCGCCCAATTGTTTAAAAAAGGGGATTTTTGGTAGTTATTTCACCCCCCATCTTGTATAAATTGGGCTTCATGCTTTTGTTGGCTCTAATTTCGTGATATGGACAATGGAAATTAAATATTTGAATCCAATCTTAGCACCATTCAACATAGTATTATTTCTTAGTGGAGAAGAGCACCATTGAGCACAGTTTATTCACAATGTTTGGAGGGTATTTTAATTTTGGATGAGGGTATTGACAAGGAAGAGGAATAACACGATTCATTGGAAACGCATACAATATGCATGTGCTTTCCTTCTTGTAAGTTGTTATTGATATGAATATTCTTTTATTTTGATTTTATTTTCCATTTTCAAGTTCGCACCCTAGAAGGAGGAAGAGCCCATGAGGGTGTAAGTCATAGCACTCTCCATTATCCAATGGGTAAAACTGAACTTGCACTTTGTAACCTGGGTGTTTTCTTGTCTTGCACAACAATTGAGTATAAAGAAGAACAAAATCACAAATAATTCAACTAGATAGTGTTCTTATTCAATTGTATCAAGATAGGATATAATAACGATCAATGTCCAATGTTGGGATATTCTTGGTGTGAGCCTTCATTTTTGTTCTTTTATTTTCCTTTATTGTGAATATACTCTTGTTATGTGCTTCTTTTATGGGTCCATATAATTTTTTAATATGTTTTTCTTTGTCCAACCCCATTTCCCAAACGATTTTTTTGGATACCTATTGTTAATGCAAGTGAAAATTTTTGAAAGGATGTTGTCACTTGTGGTATACCAAAACATTCATATTAATCTCAAAGGGTCAATTGATTTAAAGCATATATACTCGATGCTTATGTAATATTGTACAATAAAAATTATAATTTTTTTTCCCAAAGAAATTTTTTTTTAATATAGATAGGAAATAAGTATATATGTATATGTCTACGACTTATTTCACTACTTCTGTCGTATACTAGAAAAAAAACTATAGCCTGTTACTTTTTCTAAAATTTTGTGTTCTATCCATATTCAACTATTACAAAACTAAAAAAGACTCATGTCCTTTGAACTTTTCAAAAAAATTCTCCATATAGTCTCTGCATACAAGATATGATCTAAAATTAAAGCCAAAATTCCATGGATTCTATCTCCACTCCATGGAAGAATTCATAGAGACCAAAAGCACCTAGGGTAAAATCACGAAGATGGGTAACACTTTTGTGAGAATCGGGTCTCTAAAATTCCTAGTGGCATTTTTTTCAGACGAAACATTTTTCGGTCAAAAATTTGCACGTCAAATTGAACGGCGCCCTCGAAATCTGTGTACAATATTTTTTGAATGAATGTTTTTCCTATGGTAAGCATATTTCGGCCAAAATACTTTTTGACCGAAACGTTTATTTTTAACGGATTCTGTTAAAAACTAGGTTTCGATCGAAAGAATATTTCAGCTGAAAACCTTAAAATGAGACTATTTGCAAGAAACTGCAAATTCTCTCCAACTTACTTGATCTTTGGAGGTAGCGAACTACTAAAAATACTCATAATTTAGTTTTGGAATTGATACCAACATTTTCAAAATTGAATCTAGTTTCATTGGATATAATTTGTTTTCATTTTCATTGTTTTTATCTAATTTTATTTAATTTTATAAAAAAATCACTCCATAATATTTTTAGGTGAGATTATGATTCAGTGAAATGAAAAATCCATAGCTCTAAAAATACACAGTGGAAAATTATGGAAATTTTATATTCATAACCCTTAAACTGTTCTCTTCAAAAGGGTATTTTTAGATTTTACTTTTAAGTAAAAAATAAGATAGATACATGGTGGGGGAAAACATGTGTTTAAAATCTGTAACATGTGATTGGGCATGGGAGAAAAATGGGCTAATGGACCCATGATCAAGGCCTAATGCACTTGGGAGGAGTCTCAGGTCCTTGACCAAAGTTGGGGTAGTGGGATAATGGACCCAAGATCAAGGCCTCGAACTACAACATGCATAGAAAATTTTGGGGGTGAATTTTCTCCCATGCGTGAAATTAAGGGGCCCCAAATTTTGACTCGATGATTTTTTTTTGTTGTAGCACTTTTTATTATTTTATCATTCACCCCTAATTTGATTTTATTATTTTATCATTCACCCCTAATTTATTTTAAAAAAAATAGTATAGAGGGTTAGCCTAGGTTTTTACTAAGGGAGGCGGGAAAAAAATATTTTTCTCCCATAAAATTTCGAGTTGCAACCTTCATTCGCTTGATTTCCAAAATTATGGGAATTGTTGGTAGCAAATTATCCCTCCGATTTGGTATATTTCAGGGTTCAGTCTTGCATTTTCCCCAATTTCGAGGTATGGGGAAGCTATAACCTTTTGTTCGCCCAATTTAAAAAAAAGGGGGATTTTTGGTAGTAATTTCACCCCCCATCTTGTACAAATCCGGCTTCATGCTTTTGTTGGCTCCAATTTCATTGTATGGGTAGTGGACATTAAATATTTGAATCTAATCTTAGCACCATTGAGCATAGTACAATTTCTTGGTGGAGAAGAGCACCATTGAGCATAGTTTATTCACAACATTTGGAGGGTATTTGAATTTTTGATGAGGGTATTGGAAGGGCAGGGGAATAACATGATTCATTGGAAACGTCTACAATATGCATGTTCTTTCCTTCTTGTAAGTTGTTATATTGATATGAATATTATTTCATTTTGATTTTATTTTCCATTTTCAAGTTCGCACCCTAGAAGGAGGAAGAGCCCATGAGGGTGTAATTCATAGCACTCTCCATTCTCAAATGGGTAAAACTGAACTTGCACTTTGTAACCTAGGTGTTTTCTTGTCTTGCACAACAACTAAGTATAAAGAAGAAGAAAATCACAAATAATTCAACTAGATAGTGTTCCTATTCAATTGTATCTAGATAGGATATAATAATGATCCATATCCAATGTTGGGATATTCTTGGTGTGAGACTTTAATTTTGTGCTTTTATTTTCCTTTGTTTTCAATATACTCTTGTTCTTTTATGGGTCCATATAACTTTTGCATATGTTTTTCTTTGTCACTCCATTTTCCAAGTAATGTTTTTGGATACCTATTTTTAATGCAAGTGAAAATATTTGAAAGGATGTTGTCACTTGTGGTATACCAAAAAAATCATATAAAGATCAAAGGGTCAATGGATTTAAAGCATATATACTCAATGATTATGTAATATTGTACAACAAAAATTTAAATTTTTTTCCCAAATAAAAAAACATTTAATATTCACAGGAAATGAATATACATGTATATGCTTATGACTTATTTCACTACTTATACCGCATACTAGAAAGAAATCATAGCATGTTACTTTTTCTAAAATTGTGTGTTCTATCCATATTCAATTGTTACAAAACTAAAAAATATTCATGTCCTTGGAACTTTTCAAAACGTTTCTCCCTATAGTATCTACATACAAGATATGATCTAAAATTAAAGGCGAAATTCCATGGATTTTTTCTCCACTCCATGAAATAATTCGTAGATACCAAAAGCACCTATTGGTAATGTAAAATCTTCTCTTGAGAGATCATCATCTTTCTCATTAAGTTCTCGAATTATATGTATGAAAGTTAGCCACTCAAAATATTGAAAGGAAAATTTTATGTCCCATAACAATGGAGCTAATATGACATCTTGAGTTGAAATGTTTTGGTGAGCCTTACTGATTCCATTCTTGGCAAAACCCATGTTTTAGATTTCCTTCAAATTTCTCATGACCGTCTAGACCATGGAGCGACTACAGGAATTATGAGCGTGCACTACTACAAGAAATTTCCATCTATGAGGATTTTTAGCATGAATTGCTACAGGAAATGTCCAACTATAGGAACAAGAACAAGAATATCTGCTAGAGGACTTCTCCTTTTGGAATAATTTTTGTTGCACTGAGTGAAGGAGATCTATGCTGCTACTAGAATTGATGATCTAAGAACGACCCCTTCTTCTTATTTTTATTCATTTATTTATACACTACCATACCCTACTTGAAAAAGGAAACATTTTATCAAGTGTGGGAGTATCTCCAATGAATCCATGTGCACAACAGAATCACAAATAAACTCTTATCGAAATATGAAAAAAATACCTCAACGACTATTTGGATATGAGAAACCAACTGATATGATTGATTTGATGCAAACAAGTGCTGAAGAAAGAAGTGGTGTTTTGGCCTGATGATTTCCCGGAATCAATATTCAATGTAGTCATTTTTCCTTATGTTTTCTTCTTCATTTTTCCTGACTTGCATTCCCTCTTTTGTCATACCCTGCAGATCTTCAAGGGATTCGCTCTTTCACAAAAGAAAACTTGCAAAGGATTATGCAATATCAAATTGCACTATCTGCCCTTTGTCAGATGTTGTACATGCTTGTTTGGATTCCCCTGCATATTTTCAAGGACAATAAAATAAGACTTCTAGATATACTTGTTGTAAATATGGTTCATGGAACTCTTGCTCTTCTATATTTTCAGATCTATCTCCAAGTTCTACGAAGAATTGAGAAAGTTATTGGAGTATCAAATTCTTTAGCATTCTGACATTCTTCATGTTGGTCAATATTCCATTTCTTGCACATGGATTAATGCATGGGGTTCTTACAGTTTAAAAACTTATAAAGAAAATTTCGAGGAAAATCATGCACTCAGACTCTCATGATACTAAGGCAATGCTGTCACCAAGACGCTATTGACATGACTATTGAATCAAACTAAAATTATACTCACTTCTGTGAGACAATTGGCTTAGGTTGATGGAGAGATGATATGGATTGTTGGTTTTCATTGATGTCAACCATTGGAGAGTGATATTGTAGATTTATTTCAACCCTTGGAGAAAGTCCAATAGTGAATTCCAGTAGCACAAAGGTTTGGGTAATGGACCCAAGTTTGTTTGATGTATAACAATATGAATTTTAATATATTTGAAGGTAAGCCTATTATATATGGATAGTACATGTCATGCTATTTCCGGTGATATGTGGAATGTCACATAAATCCTCACAGTTAGAGATTTATGGCCACGTGAAGTTGGAGAACCCTCACGAGTCATCTAGAAGCCCCAACAAGTCAAAGTACTCAAAGTGTTTGCAAAGAAGAAATTATTTAAATAATAAAGTGAAGTGATGAGTGTAATATAAATCAAGGTGGATGTTGGAACAAATATTGACATTTTGTCTTTCGGTATCTTAGGAGGAAAAAATTATAGTGTTTAGCTACTGAAAGTGCAGACTTTCGATAGCTTAAATCTCAGGTTTCATATGCCCTTAGCTGCCGAAAGTGTATCGGCCGAGACCAAGCATTCAAGCATCACGCATCAAGCCACATGGAGGAAGATCTCATGAGGAGGCATGGAAAAAATGCAATAAACGAGAATAAAATCACTATAATAAGGTTTCACACAAATGCCACATCACCATTTCAGAGTTTCGGCCATGAGAGGTTCGGCCAATGTAAAACGTTTAACCATTGTTCTGAAACCTGAAATCCTGAAATCTCGAAATCGGGTTTCGGGACTTTCGGTGGCTTACGGCGCTCTAAAATATCACTGTTAGACACCGAAATCTAGGACTTTCGGTGGCTAAGAGACCCCTATTTTCGGCTTGTTAGCTACCGAATCGCAGATTTTTTTTAGTGGATAAATTGCCTCAGCAAAAAAACAGTTTTCTCAGCCGTGGAGAGGTCGTTTTGCGCTCTCAAATGGTAAATCGACATATACATATCCTAATATTTCCATTGGTATCTTCATAATTTCATTTGGAGCTTGTGAAGGCAGTCAAAAGCCCCCAGAAAGATGAGGTTTGTTTTCAGAAATGTGGCATTTTTTACTGTGTTGAGTCATCATTTTCAAATGATGATTCTGAGTGACTCGAATATCATTTAGAGAAACGGTCGGAGGGTTTTATGCCTAACACATCAGAGATCAATAACCCCCCTCATTTTTTCTACAGATGTCACAGATTAGGAGAATTGAATCCATATCTAAGCCTTAATTTTCGGATCTCAGAATTTTCCCGTTTGACACATGTTTTTGAAAGGCAGATCTGGGGAAAATGGAAATGGATCTCAGGAAACCGAGAGAGGTTTTTGGTCATAAAAAATAGATGAACAAAAGACTCTTTCATTTTATACACAACTATCATGATTCAATAGATACAGAACCATAACCGCAACCCCAATTTTCAGCAGTTTGGCACATTTTCTATGGCAGAATGTTTCCGAATTTGATGGTAATTGTTGTTATCTTTTGGGAGGATTTCGACCTCAATACCTACATGAAATGAATTTTCATTTATAGAGGGATTTTGTTTGGAATCATAATCATTTTTCAGTTATTCGAAAGTGGGCAGAAGACATATATTATTGTATCTTCTTGAAGAAATACAAAGGGGGGGAACAACCTGAGAGCCTTTTGGAGGTTGGGTTTGTAATGCATTCCTTTTCAGAAAATATAGAACAAAATGCCAAGAGATTTTACACCTTGTCACTGTCTAATTCGGTCTTCTTCCTGTGTTATTGTTTTTGAAGTTTTCATCACTTCTCTTTCTTCTTTCCATTTATTAATTCAACTTGTAATGGTTACAATTCGATGATACTTCTGTTGTAGCTAAATTAAAGCATTCCTTAAAGTGTAGTTTTTCCTCTGTTTTGCCGTGAGTAGAACCAGACCTGCATCTTAATTGTTTTTCCTTATTTACAAGTTTTATTTGTTCATAGCTTTTCCTCTGTCTTGCTATGAGTAAGACAAGACCTGTGTTCAGATATTTGAAGTTTGGTGTTATTTCTTCCATTGAAATAAAGATTAGACCTATCAGAATTAAATACCTAACTCTTTGTTTCAGTCTTCTTCATCTCCTATCCTCTATCCATCTTCTTTATTAAATCAATTAGACACACGATGTCATGCCTCTTCGTTTTTGGTCTATAAATGAGTGAAGGGCTTGTTTCAGACCTATTTCTAGAAGCCTCTTATGACTGATCAATCAACAAATTCTATTTCATTTAAAATGTGCTAAGGATTGGCTCTATTACAGCCTAGAGTCAACTCTTGCGACAACATTTTCTGGCGTCGTTAACGAGGATGAAGGACGGAGTTATCTTCCCTGGGATACAACAAAGTTCATATCTATCTCTTGATGGTGAACAAGGGATAGGTATTCAATTGGCTGTGATCATTCACATGGCGACTCCTTGGTTCGTAGACTCTACATGATTTTGTTGGCGACTCCACTGGTCTCAAATGTCGAATTCGTTCGCTGCTCGAATTGCTGCAAGGTTTTCTCCTCTAGACTTTACAAATGTTTATGGCTTTCCAAACATTGTTCCATACATTAAAATTTGGGAAGATGTCCTTCCTAAATTTGGAGAATATGAGGACGACAATCCCGCTCAACACTTGTTTGAATTCCACAAGCTCATGGAGGAATTAAATGTACATCATGAAGATTTCCTCATGAAATTGTTTATGTTTTCATTGGAAAAAGATGCTAGACTCTGGTATAAATCTTTACCCCATTCCAGTATTCCTTCATTGAGATATTTTCACAGACTTTTTCATCAACATTGTAAGAGGATATATTCAGCTGAAAGCCTTTTTGAAGATTGTTGTAATATAGGATTCATAAGACAAAAAGATCATACAAATCCTCTTGAAGAGGAGGAAGAAACAATAGAAATTTCTCAAGTTGATGAAGATGATCAGTATGAGGAAGAGTTGGCTCATAAAGAAGCTGGATCTTGTGAACATACTCAAGAAGAAGATATTCAGCATCACGGTCAACCTGCAAAGGAGATAGAAAGGAATGATTGTTGTTTTATCCAGAAAATACAGAGACCACCTTCTCCTTTAACTAAAGAAGAGATAGATCTGCTCATGCAAAACTATGTTGCAACCCCTACTCCCATATATTTGCAGCTTTCACACAGTCCTAGATATGAGTGTCAAACTTCTTCCATTTCTGAAAATGTAAATATGTTTTTAAATGATGACAATCATGTATTTGATGGAACTTTACATGAAGTTAGTGAACCTATTTATGATGGTTTCCTGCTAGGAGATCAGATTTTAGACTCTGCTTTGTTTCATGAAAAAGATATGGTTGCCATGTTTAATGATCCCGAAGAAAGTTTGTTGTTCGAAAATGATTTAGACTGTGATTTGCAGAAGTATGATTATGAAATAAACAGTATGCCAGAGATAGTAACAATGTGTCCTTTGCTTGAGAGATCCACAGTTGATGTCCCGAGTTTTTTTCTGATTGATGAACCTCTTGAGTTATCTGATGAACCTAAATATGTTGAGTATAGTGATGATTATTTCATCATTTCTATATAACAACTTGCTACAGATTTTTCATGGAGGGATGAGGGTCTTCATACAAGATTGTGCCATGATTTTGGAGATGCCATTGCATATGATCTTGAAGGGTGCTCAAATATTCTCTTCAAGAATGATCCTAAGCATTATAAATCAGAACATAGAGTAGTCCTAGATGTTTTAAAACCTCAGGACGATATATTTTTCCAAGATCCTTTTGTTGATCTTTTAGATTCATTTAATGGAGGAGTATGCTATGTCATGGATATTTGGTCACAAGAATCGATGAAAGGTTTGAAAATTCATGATCACCAACAGGTCAGTTGGGAGTTGTCAGTTTCCTTTTTCAACTTGCTCGAAGAAAGTGTGAGAAAATTTCAAATAAATAGACAATTATTGGATTGGCTTCATTCGCATTTTCGTATCATTTGATTCAGTGGAAATTTTTTAGTAGTTAGAGTAGGTGATGTATATAAATAAGCTTGACTTCGAGCATTAGATTATAGTGGTGGTTTTCAATATATTTTCAGTTCAGTTTTGAATCCAGTATGGTTTTTTTTTTTAAGCATTACGACTCCATAGCCCAATGGATGAATAAGCAGTTTTTCATTTCGAAAAGATGCAAGTAAAGTGACAGGGTTCAGAGTTTGATAAGGATGATTTTGGGTCGCCCAATGGATGAAGGCACTTGGTCTAATGTTCTTGGCACTTTACAGGAAAGAACCATCCCTAGATGGAGCCTATGTTGGAACAAATATTGAAATTTTGTCTTTTGGTAGCTTAGGAGGAAAAAAATTATAGTGTTTAGCTACCAAAAGTGCATATTTCCAGTAGCTTAAATCTCAGGTTTCATATGCCCTTAGCTGCCGAAAGTGTATCGTCCGAGACCAAGCATTCAAGCATCACGCATCAAGCCACATGGAGGAAGAGCTCATGAGGACGCACGAAAAAATGAAATAAATGGGAATAAAATCACTATAATAAGGTTTCACACAAATGCCATGTCACCATTTCAGCGTTTTGGCCATTAGAGGTTCGACCAATGTAAAACGTTTAACCATTGTTTTGAAACCCGAAATCCCAAAATTGGGTTTCAGGACTTTTGGTGGCTTATGGCGCTCCAAAATCGCACTGTTAGCCGCCAAAATCCAGGACTTTCGGTGGCTAAGAGACCCATGTTTTCGGCTTGTTAGTTGTCGAATCGCATATTTTTTTTAGTGGATAAATTGCCTCAGCAAAACATTAGTTTTCTCAGCCGTGGAGAGGTCGTTGTTCGTGCTCAAATGGTCGATCAACATATAAAGATCCTAAGATTTCCATTGGTGTCTTCAGAAGTTCATTTGGAGCTTGGGAATGCAGTCAAAATCCCCCTGAAAGATGAGGTTCATTTTCAGAAATGTGGCATTTTTTACTGTGATGAGTCATCATTTTCAAATGATGATTTTAAGTTACTCGAATATCATTTTGAGAAACGGTAGGAGGTTTTTATGCCTAACACATCAGAGATCAACAAACTCCCTCAGTTTTCCTACAAGTTTCACATATTGGGAGAATCAAATCCATCTCCGAGCCTTAATTTTCGGATCTCAGAATTTCCCCGTTTGACACATGTTTTTGAAAGGCAGATCTAGGGAAAATGGAAATGGATCTCAAGAAACTGAGAGAGTTTTTTGGTCATAAAAATTAGAGGAACAAAATCCTCTTTCATTTTATACACATCTGTCACAATTCGAGAGATACAGAACCATAACCGCAGCCCCAGTTTTCAGCAGTTTGGCCCATTTTCTATGGAAAAACGTTTCTGAATTTGATGGTAACTGTTGTTATCTTTTGGGAGGATTTCGACCTCAATACCTACATGAAATGCCTTTTCATTTCTAGAGGGATTTTTTTTGGAATCAGAATTGTTTTTCTGTTATTCTAAAGGGGGAAGAAGACATATATTATTGTATCTTCTTGAAGAAATAGAAAGGGGGGGAATAGATCGAGAGCCTTTTGGAGGCTGGGTTTGTAATGCATTCCTTTTCAGCAAATATAGAACAGAATGCCAAGAGATTCTACACCTTGTCACTGTCTAATTCTGTCTTACTTCTCTTTCTTCTTTCCATTCATTAATCTAGCTTGTAATGGTTACAATTCAATGATACTTCTATTGTAGCTAATTTAAATCATTCCTTAAAGTGCAGTTTTTCCTCTGTTTTGTTGTGAGGAGAGAAAGACCTGCATCTTAATTGTTTTGCCTTATTTACATGTTTTATTTGTTCATAGATTTTCCTCTGTCTTGCTATGAGTAAGACAAGACCTGTGTTTAGATATTTGAATTTTGGTGTTATTTCTTCCATTGAAATAAAGATTAGACCTATCAGAATTAGATACCTAACTCTTTGTTTCAGTCTTCTTCATCTCCTACCCTCTATCCATCTTCTTTATTAAATCAATTAGACAAACAATGTCATTCCTCTTCATTTATGATCTATAAATGAGTGAAGGGCCTGGTTCAGACCTAGTTCTAGAAGCCTCTAATGACTGATCAATCAACAAATTTTATTTCATTTAAAATGTGCTAAGGCTTGGCTCTATTACAGCCTAGAGTCAATTCTTGCGACAACAATGGATACAAAAGAAATTATTTAAATAATAAGGTTAATGGATAAATTACTAAGTAGACAAGTGTTTAGAAGTGGGTTAACCCTATAATAAGGAATGTGGGTTAAGATGGTTAAAAGGTAACCCCTTGAGGAAGCTACATGAAAGTATAAATAAGAGGAAAGGATCTCTCATTTTAATCACACTTGAGAATATTGAATATCTACAAGTGACTGAGATAACCAAAGTATATCTAATCCAAATTTTAGAGGGAAGGTGAAGTAAAGAAGGCCGAAATTCAAGGGAGGATAAATTATTTTGATGATGCTTTCTAAGGTATGTTATTTCCAAGTCATCTCACCATTTTCACAATAATTTTTTTTCTAGAATGATTTAGACCATCAAATTGGGAGGTCGTTGAGGAAACATATCCAAGTAGATTTGGTACAAATCTCATCTTGTGGGTCGTTGTATTATTGGAGATACACTCCATGGAAAATAGGGTTTGTGGCTAGTCTTGAAACTAGTCTAAAATAGGTGTTTCAGGTAAAAACGTCATAACTTATTCATAATAGATCCAAATAAAGTAATACCAAATGTGTTGGTTATAGTACACTATATAGTATTCTATGTACAATGTTTAGATCCATACAACAAATATTATGTGCGTGGAACGCTCTACAAGTTCGTTCTCTAGAATAAGCCATAATTCAACAAGGTATGCCTTTTTTGCTATAACTCCTTTTCTGAGAGGTTACAAGTAGTGACACCTGGATGAATTGCATAAAACACACTGAAGAAAATTTCATAATATTTTCATATATTTATTCATTACAAGTATATAGTTATTATTATTTCAAGTTAGGGTTGTTGACTAATCCAAAACTAGTCATGTGAGACTAAAGTAAAGTTTGATGAAAATGCTAGTCTCTTGTTCTTAAACTTAAGGAAGGTTTACAGGTATGTGACCATATACACCATGTCTATTATAGAGTTACAAATCAGATTTGGATGATGAAATTAATGAGGTATTTTGGTTGAGGTATATGTTGGGTACATGGTTGAGACAAGTAGTTGATGAGTTGGCACATACATGAGGTGTATACTTGATGATGTTGGTACATATTGATGAGTCATAGTTAATGAGTAGTTGATACATGATGGGTACATACTTGGTACATGGTTGGAGAAACTTGTTAGTAGTATTGTTGACACATGGTTTATGGATGATGTAGCATACTTGTATTAGTATATTATTAGAAGCACATATTGATCTTGGTGATGATTATGAGTTGTTTTGTTATGCTTGGTTGATGCACATATTTGAGAGTTGTATTGGTGATTGATCTTGGTGAGTAGATCTGATTTGGTTGATAATATTGATGATACAAGTGGTTGTGATAAGTTGTTTGGACAAGTTGTTGTTATAGGTTATTCATACAGGTTTGGTGCATGGTTTATGCACTTGTTGATGGTACAGGTTGAGGTACAGGTTGGTGCATGGTTGATGCACTTGCTTATGGTATAGGTTGATTACAGGTTGTTTGGTATAGGTTGGTGCATGGTTGATTCACTTGTTTATGGTACAAGTTGATTACAGGTTGAGGTACAGGTTGATGCATGGTTGATGCATGGTTCAGGTTATTGGTACAAGTTGGTTGGTGCAGGTTGATTGGTACAGGTTTACAATAGTATATCTCACAGTGAGAGTGTGACCGTGGTTCCATCATACTACTTATACATCAGGGCAGTTGGGCGGGGCAAGGACAGGTGTTTGTAGCCACCTTCTAGTTGTAGCCAAAGAACATAGGGGGTTGTAGCCTCCTTCTAGTTGTAGCCAGAAAATTGGGGAGTTGGAGCTTCCCTCAGGTTGTATCATGAGAAAATAGGGGGTTGGAGCCTCCTTCGAGTTGCAGCTAGAAAACAAAGGAAGTTGGTGCTTCCAATGAATTTAATTTTTAAAGACATATAAAAAAAAACATTCTATGGTTTTCTCTCGCTTTGGGTTTCCATGTAAAACACTGGTATACTTTGTATGCATGTGATTGCTCATTTGTTCATTGCTTATTTACTCTGCAACTATTGAATGATAATGCTACATTGATATAACACTTGCATTTTATGGTGAAGAAGGATTAAATTTCTCTATTACTGATTCACGCCCCCTCTCAGTAATCCAACAATTGGTATAATATTTGATTCCTTCATAAAATAGTTTAACCACTGGAAGGAGATCATGGATTATTATAAGAATGAAGTACCAATGTTTAATGGTGAGAATGGTTTTAAGTATGAGATGTGGAGCATAAGGATGAAAGTATTTTTATAGGCACAGGGACATTATATCTAGCTATCAATTGTTACAGGATATGATAGTTCAAAAAGGAAAAAGATTGCAGCCAAGAAATAATTGAAGAAGAATAAAAAAATAGAAATAGATTTCATCTGGGAAGGATTACCTAATCCAGTAAGAGAAAAGGTTGGTAAATTTTCACCAAACAAAGAACTTTGGTATAAGTTACATGACATATATTCTTCACCCATCACAAATTCAGAAAATGCTAAAGAAGATGCAGATACAGATCAAGAAGAATTATGTTCACCATGTCAAATAGATTAAGAAGATGAGTACATAATCACCATAGGTATGTTTTTTTTCTTTAATTGTGAAAAACACAGACATCTTGAAATAGAATTCCATGAAGGAAATGAGATAGGAAAATTAATTGAAAAGGAAGACAATTATGAAGCAGAATTGATTAGTGCTTTAGATTAACTAAGAGAAGAAAACGAGTCACTCAAGAAAGAATTGATGAAACGAAAGGAAAGTGTTCACATATTTGAAGAAGCCCAATAGGTCATCGAGAACTTAAGAAATCAACTAGAAGAAGCCAAAAAGATCGAAGAAAATATTGAATATCAAAAGAAACATTTGGAAGACAACATACAAGTACAAAAGGAAGAAGCAAAAATGAGAGAGAAGATATTGATAGATCATCTTAAGGAAAGAACTAATGATCTAAACCAAGTTGAAGCAGAGTTTGGTCAAGAATAGAAAGGACTTGAAGAAGAAATAATCACATTAAAAATTCATCTTGAAGAAGCAAAAAGAGAAAAAGAATTCATGAAGTCTCAGATATTCAAGAAAGAAGAAGAGGTTGAGAATCTTGAAGAAGAAGTTGTCACATTGAGAAGTAAAATCGTCAAGCTCAACAAGAACATTCAAGATATAGGAATATCCACATTAGTTATAGAGAATGAAAAGAAGCACTCTAGGTTGCTTGAAAAGAAGAATGAATAAAATATAAAGAGTTATGCAGAAGTACTCAAAGGAAGGAATCATGGTCAACTAGAATCTAAGAAAACTATTATATATACATCTTCAAGAAGACCATCCATGTTCAAGCCACAAAGACTTTTTAATCATGATCATGATCACTCAAGGAAAAAATTCAGAAGGACTATGCCACAAAGAAGATCATTCACTCCCAAGTATGCAAATTTCTTTTATGGTGATTGTTTTTATTATACTAACTTTGGACATAAGGTTGCAGATTGCAGGGATTATAAAAGAAATGTTCAAGAAAGAAATGTCTGTGTGACCCCACGTAACATTGAATGTTACAAATGTCATAACTATGGACACATAGCTAGTGATTGTAGAATCATGATCCATAATTCCATGAAAGATAACACTGATATAAGATGTAAGAAAATGTGGATAAGGAAACACAAATAACAAGTGAACAAAGACCAGGTCCCAGAGATCGCAAGATTGAAAATAAAACGAGATGAAAAAAATTCTATAGAGAAAAAGAAAGATGTCAGATACATAAAGGTTTGGAAAATAACTAAAAGAAAAGAAGGATATGTAAATAAGGATCAGGTTCAAGAGATTGTACTTTAAGGCATTGTACTGAAAGATGAATCCACAGACAGAAAGAAAGAATTCATAGCTCAGAGAGATGATGAATCTACCAATGAAGATGATGATGAATACACATCAAAGCAAGAATTCTTTTGAGCCATCCTACTTAGAGAATCCCAGGTAATATGAATATTAGACAGGGGGAGTCTATGCGAGAGATGTGACAAACCAAAGAACCATCCTTCGAGCATCTTGTAGATTTTGAGAAGAAAGATCCAGATAAGTCAGTTAGAAGAAGTACAATTTGGTAGATTAATCAAGACTTCATGATAGTATAGTGATAAATGGGTCATCATTATGGACATTTGTGCAAGTAGAGTCTTGAACAATATGGACAGAGATAGATTCGTAAGAATACTTAGTAGGTTTGGATAGATATATGACAGTGGATGGGAAAATGGTTTCATAGATTGGTTCAGAGAGTGGTTCAAAGACAAAGGAACATTATATTAATGTATGATAATTACACAGGAAATGGCTCGAACAATGCTAATGGATTCCAAATTGACAGATATTTTTTTGGACACATGCAATGCATACCACAGTTCACATTCAAAAACAGTGTAATGTTCAGAAACAACAATGACCAAACTCCTTATGAACTATGGAAAGGAAGTGCAGACAACAACCTCTACATCAAAGTAACTCAAGATAGTATTTTATTAATTGAATTTTATGTTGATGATATTATTTTTGGAAGTATTGATGATATGTTAAGCTAGAAATTTAAAAAGGATATACAGAATGAATTTGAAATGTCATTACTTGGAGAACTATATTTTTTTCTGGGTCTTCAGATACGTCAAAGAAACCAAGGAATTTGTATTTCTAAAACCAATTATATCAGAGAATTGTTAAAAAGGTTTGGAATAGAAGATTGCAAACTAGTTACCACTCTTATGAAAAACAATTGCAAGTTGAGCAAAGATGATGATTCAAAGTCTACAGACCAGAGGCAATACAAGTCAATGATTGGTATCTTATTATATGTGACAACATCCAGACCAGATGTAATGGAGGCAGTTGGACAAGTGGCATGATTTCAAGCAGCACCAAAGGAATCACATATATTAGCAATGAAAAGGATTTTTAGATATCTCAAAGGAACATAAGATTTTGGATTATGGTATCCAAAAAGAAAGGATCTATCACTTATTACCTACACAGATGCAGATTGGGCAGGTTGCATTGATGACCGACGAAGCACCAGTGGAGCAACGTTCTACTTGGGTGAGTGTTTATTATCATGGTTAAGAAAAAAACAATCATCAATATCCTTATATACAGTCAAGGAAAAGTATATTGCAGCAGCAACATGTTGTACACAGGTTATATAGATGAAAAAAACTTTTAGAGATATACAGGTTGAGTATGATGATCCCATTCCAATATATTGTGATAATACAAGTGACATCTATATCTCAAATAACACGGTGATGCACTCCAAAACTAAGCACATTCCAATCAAGTGTCACTTTCTATGGGAACAGGTTGCAAAGAAAAACATCAGAGTTGAACATTAGAGTATTATTTTGGTTTTATTTCAGTTTTGTATTATTTATTTTTGGGTTGCTACTCTTTTAGATCTGTGTATTCTCTTTTCCCCATGCCCTGTATGATCTCAGAAAATCAGAAACATATAGGAAAAGGTGCATCTTTCGGGTGGGAAAGGTAACCGAGATCTAACCCTTGTTGTCATAAAGAAGCAAAATTGTTTTCTTCTGTGAAAATAGTTTTTTTTTAGCACGCTCTCCAAGGTCATCTTCAACAACAACAACAACAACAATCCTCTTCCTAAAAAATACAATATGTTTTTCTAGACTATTTGGTTAAAATTTGCCTTATTAACTAAGAGGTCTTGAGTTCAAGTCTCTCTTTTGTTACTTTTAAAAAAAAAAGTTCATGCTCATGTTGTAAAGTGTATTTCACTTCAATTATAAAAGTGAATCACTGTTAGTAGCTTTAATATTTTATTTTAGAGTTATTTATTTTTTATGCATCTTTTCTTTTATAAAGTAACTTCATTGTAAAAGTGATCCCCACTTCTCTTTATAAAATTCGGTCACTTCATAAAAACACTTACACTATCACATGGTCTCTTGGTTATTTTTTATGCCTCTTTTTAAAAAGGGCATAACTCTCACATCCAAAGTCCATTTTCAGTGCCGTTTTTTTTTAAATCACATAACTTTTCGAGCTCTTTCCATCCAGATCATCGATTTCTGTTTTTAAATCCATATTATCTGCATATTTAATATGGATTATACAAGTAATCTCTTTCTTACTAGCAACAACTACTTCCAATGGAAATATCATATGTAATATTTATTAAGAAGTAAAGGCTTGTACCGAATTACCTTGGGAAAGGAAAAAACACACATTGATGATGATAAGAAAGTCAAATGGGCTAATAGAAGTGACGAAGCACATGGACTAATTGGAATGTCCATCTCTCCTGATTTAAGGTTCCACCTTAAAGAAATTGATGACCCCCATGAATCTTGGGAAAAGATTGAATCTATTTTTGGTAAACTCAATATTATTCGAGAAAAACAGTTAGAAAATAAAGTAATGACCTTAAGTCCAAGTGGTTTTTCTTGCCTTGAATACTATCTATCTAATTTTAAAACACTCATAATTTTATGTGAGGAATGTGAGATAGACATGGACGAAGAGCATTGCATCTATCTTATTCTTTCTAAGATAGGTAGTTCATATTATTTGTTTTTATCTACCTTTTATGCCATGACAGAGGCTCTAGGAAAAGCTTATCAAAAACCCACTCTTGATTCCTTTTGTGCTGCTTTAATTAGAGAGGAAGATAATCTTATACAACTTGGAGTGATTAGCACTGCAGGTACCTCCAATAAAACCTTAGTTTCCTAGTTGAAAGATAAACCCAAGTATCCCAAGAAGAAACATCCTCGCTACAACAACAAGCAACATAAGGGTCCCAAACCCGCTTAGATAGCTTCAGCGCCTAATGGTGACAAAGGAGAAAAATATAAAAATAAGAAGACTGATAGACATTGCAACTTTTGTGATAAAGATAGTAATGATGAGTCGCAATTTTTCAAGAAGATGGTAGCTTTAGAAGAAACTATGAAGAAGCACAACATCAGTATTGATTCTACTTCTTCTTCTTCTTCTCATGGACATGCACTTTCCTCTTATGGTTTATCCTTCAATACAACTTCTACTTATTCTTAAGATGAGTGGCTTATTGATTCAGGAGCATCTTATCATATGGCTAAGGATAAATACACATTTTCTGCTTTAAATGAATGTAACACCAAGACAATGTTTTTTGGTGATGATAGATCTCTTACTCTTGTAGGATATGGAACGATTCAAGTAGATTATGGCCATTTCAATGATGTATTATGTGTTCCAAGTATTTCTTGTAACCTTCTATCAATATATCAAATCACTCATTCAGGTGAAGGTAAAACCGTAGAGTTTTCACCTCAGCAAGTTGTAATCAAGGATCTAAAAGATCCTAAGCATGTTCTTGCAATTGGAATTGTTGATGATATTACCAGGTTGTACAAGTTTGACAACTTTGGGTCATCATCTTTTTCATCAGTTTTTGTTGCCCATAGCGATGACTTGAGAAAACTTTGGCATGGACGGTTTGGTCATCTAAACTATCGCTCGTTGCAACAACTATGTAATCAACATATGGTGATTGATATTGCTCATGTTTCATGCAAAGATCATGTTTTTGTTGGTTGTTTTCTCGGAAAACATCATCGGGACGGTTTTGAGAAACGTGCCTCTTGGCATGCCTCGGGACCTCTGTAGCTTGTTCACAGTGATTTTTGTGGTCCACTTTCTTCTCCTTCTTTTTCTTGGTGCAATTATTTATTAACTTTCATTGATGATTTTTTCACACATACTTGGGTTTACTTCTTAAAAGTTAAGAGCGAAGTTTTTGACAATTTTTTCGCCTACAAGGCCCTTGTAGAAAATCAATTTGGACATCAATTTCAATAGTTAAGAACATATAATGGAGGCCAATATGTGAACAATAATTTTACAAGTTACTGCACTACACAGGGCATCCAAATGCAACACACTGTTCCATATACACCAAAACAAAATGTTGTTGCTGAGAGAAAGAACCGCACATTAAAAGAAATGGCTAATTGTATGATCCAATCTAAGGGATTAAGTCTAAAGTATTGGGCGAAAGAAATAAAATGTGAAAATTACATAGTCAATCGCATTCCCACAAAGGCTCTTAAAAATATAACACGAGAAGAAGCTTGGACTAAAATTAAATAGGATGTAAGTCACTTTCGTGTATTTGGAGGTATAGCATGGGCTCACACTCCTGATGAGAAAAGGAAAGCATTATAGCCTAAAAGTGAGAAGTTTATATTTGTTGGTTATTCTGAAGATGTCAAAGGTTATCGACTTCTTCAACCACATTGTAATGAAATTAGTATTAGAAGAGATATTAAATTTGATGAAAATCTCTTGGACTACGAGCCTAATTCGACGATTGTTCCTTCTTCGCACTGTGAGACATCTTCGACATTTATTCCTTCTTCTATTCCTATTCTAGTTTCTTCTTTAGATGATGATAGTGAGGATGAAAATCCACCTCCTCCTACTAACCTTCCTCCAGATGAGTCCTTTGAACCTGAACCAGCACTAGTTCCATTGCTTCTTATATTGGTCCATTCAACACGAGAAGTAGCTGGTGGTATTGTTGGTGATCTTTCAGATCATTGTTGAACACGTTCACAGTTCAACTAGCCTCTTCTATTTTGGCTCAAGTTTCAAAGACTCATGATCCAAAGACATTTGCAGAAGCTTTAGGTCATCCAAATTGGGATACAACAATGAATGAAGACTATCATTATTTAATGGAAAACGATACTTGGGATCTTGTACCTCTTCTAAAAGGAAGAAAAATTGTCATATATAAATGGATCTAAAGAACTAAGTATGCATCAGATGGAAGTGTTGAAATACATAAGGCTCGGTTAGTTGCCAAAGGATTTTACCAAGTTGAAGGAATTGACTATAATGAAACCTTTGCCCCTATATCCAAAATGAATTCCATTCGCCCTATTCTTTCCCTTGTTGCTTCACATAAATGGGAGGTCCATGAGATGGATGTTAAATATGCCTTATTGCATGGAGATTTGCATGAAGAAATCTACATGGAACAACCTCCTGGCTATGTCCAGGATGACTCTAGCCTTGTTTGTCTACTTAAGAAATCTCTTCATGGTCTTAAGAAAGCTACTTGAGCTTGGTATGCCAAAATGGACAACTTTCTTATTGACACCGGATTCTCTAGATTCCATTATGATCCTACTGTATATACCAAGAAAGTAGGAATCCATATCATAATCCTTGTCCTTTATGTTGATGACCTTATCCTTACTGGTAGTGACTCAAAACTTTTAAACCATATGAAAACCAGCCTTAAGAAGAAATTTGAAATGACAGACTTAGTCTTTTTGCACTATTTCCTTGGCCTCCAAGTTTTGCAAACCAATGAAGGAATTTTTCTTTCCCATTCTAAGTATGCTTGTCACCTTCTTCGTCGCTTTCACATGGATGATTGTAAACTATCCCCTTCTCCCTTCCAGTTTGGAGTCAATCTTATTTCCACCTGTACCTTTCCTGAAGTTGATGCCACCCTGTACTGTCAGTTAGTTTGTAGCCTCTTATACTTGACTCATACTCGTCTTGATCTTTCCTTTGTTGTTGGTCTTGTTTCCCGGTATATGCAAACACCCCATGAAGGTCATTAGAAAGAATCTAAAATGATACTTCACTATGTTCATGGTACAGTTTAGTTTGGGATACATTAAATTTTAGGGGGGATTCCTTTATTGGTTAGTTTCACTGATTTAGATTGGGTCATTGACCCTGATGATTGGAAGTCTACTGCAGTTTATTTTTTTAGCCTTGGTTCAGGACCTGTCACTTGGGCTTGTAAGAAACAACAAGCTATTGCACTTTCTTTAGCAGAAGCAGAGTATTGAGCATCAGTAAATGAAAGTCAGGAAGCCTTGTGTCTTCGACAGATCCTTTAAGAGTTTGGATTCAAGCAGTCGCATCCGACTAGCCTTTGGTGCGACAATCAGAGTGCCAACAAGCTCACCAAAGATCCAGTTCAACATTAGTGCAACAAGCACATCGATTTTGTTGGGGTCTAAATATGTCTTAAAAACAACCTTAGTTTAACATTAATTTATCAACCCGAGGATGCGTCTTTTATCTCAAGAATATCAGCAAAGTCTATGAAGATAGCTTATAGAGGCTAAAATCGTGTAGTAAAAAAAAATCTTATTTTATCAACAATCAATCTCCTCAAATGTTCACTTAAAGATTCTAAGAATTAACGAAATTGAAATCTAATTACCAACATGCTGTGTAATAAAATGGAATTAACTAATCTATTTAACTAAAAAGTAGTAATTGAATCTAAGCAAAGACTTGTGAAATTAACTATCAACTATGAATCAAATTACTGGAAAGGAAATAACATTCCTAGAAGCAAATTACTCTATTGATGAAAAGAAACAAAAATTGTAATCTAATAAAAAAATGCATCAAATCTAACTTTACTGAAAGGAATGGAAACTATAACTTTAACGGAAAGGAACAACAATCGTAAACTACTTGAAAGGAACAACAATAACGAATCTAAATAAATGAAATAGCGCATATGAAAATATGAGGAACTGTTAAGTAGTAAACTACAACAATGGAGATTTGATCAACAATCATTAATACTTGAAGAAAATATCTACCCTTGGTATGAAAATAGCATACTATCACACTTAAGCATTCATTTTAACTATTGCAAAAGAAACTTAAATCATAAAACAAAGATTAAACTGATACAATTACAGATCGAACAATAACTCCTTCATATTGGGCCCTTGGTCCTCCATATCACTTCTACTGGGAACTCAGTATACCAGAATGGTAAAAATGTTCGAAGATTTTATTTATTCCATAGCTGGTATAACATTTTACAAAAACTGTTTGTGCAAAGAAATTCTAAATTCTGAATACTTTAGATACAATTCTTTCTATATATTTTTCAGATCTATTACCCTCTATATATTACAACAATCTGGGAAAATTAAGCCATCCCGAGGATCGAAATATCCTTAGGATTGCTTTTCTATTATAAAATTACAATATAGAAGCTCAATCATCTTCAAAACTACTTTGTGCCAAAAGTCCTCAATGTCCAATAGCTTATATATCTTCAAGATCTCCTTTTGCTATATCGGGTTTTGACAATATTTATTCAATCCTGTAGAAAAATCAAAATGATTCCGACCGTATTTTAGAATCTATCCAACATAATTTCAATAATGAAAATAGGAGACATATTAACTATTTCCTATCCTATTTATTCCTTAATTAATTGAAAAGTCAATCAAGATTACATCATGAATTATAGAAATAAGGAAGATAATCGTACCTTTTTCATAAGCCAACATACCCCCCAGCTTACCTTATTGCATATCCTCATGCAAGAAAATATTTTACATGTAAATTAGTGAGGCTATAGGGAGGAGAAGTAGGTTCACGAGGTATTCTAAACCCATTTTTACATTTGAGTTCTCTAAAGGCAACGTCCTCCCTTTTCCTATTGATATGATAGTCTCTCTAATATTCCCCTGGAGGATACCAAAGGATACGGGGGTTATATATGCACCCAATCCAGGAAGGTCCCTCATCCGGGATCATCCTGGAATACCTTTCTACTCAAAAAGTGGCTGCAAAGAAATTTCTATGACACAAAGGTTCCCTAATCCTAACTTCCTTTGGGGAGACATCCCATCTTAGCTGAACAACAGCAAGAGATTCTTCCTTGAGTGCCCTGAAATAGGGTAGGCCTGATCGTACAACCTATCGATGAATGGGAGATAAAGAGTCTGTCACCCATTTTCTTTTCATGAATGTTTTGTGTCGCATGATGGCTGCAAAATATTTTGGGGGCTCTCCTTTGACCCAGAGATCTAGCCCAGTTTCTCTGCGCATGAAAGTCTTGTGGGATTTAGCCCATCTAACCTGGTTCTTAGTGAAAGACGAGAATGCTTCGAACTATATGTCCCCGATAAAGGGACCAGGGTTATTTTTCTTGTCATCTTCTAAGATGAAATTATGTAAGTATAATTCACACAGGAAGTATTGTATCGGTTCTTACTGTTCTTTGAAACATGAAATAAAATTAGAGATAGAAGTAAATGTAATTGGTTTACCTGCTCTGATGTATTTTACCCTCAACAACATGTAAGGTTCTAGCAATAATAAAGTGTAATTTGTAGCAGGAGCCTTGCAGTTGATGGCATCAGAATAGACATCATAGATAGCCTTGATTTGATCCAAATCTTTTTCAAATCAATTTTTCATCTTCTTTATGTGTCCTTGAGCCTTGGTTAACTCAGCATGAGTTTCACTTTCTGTTGCTGACATATTCTTCAGTTGTTTAACCACCTTTTGATGTTCAACCATAGTGACCATTTCATCTTTGTGTTGAGCCAATGCTTGTTGGGCTTGTCCCAATTATGCCTTTAGCCTATCAATGGTGGTATTCTATGCCTGAGACTGAGATTCTTGATATTCTTCCATAGCGCCCATTTCATCTCTAGATTGAGTTGATGCTTGTTGAACTTGCCTTAGCTCTGTCTCCAATCCATCCACAATAGTACTATGTTTCTGAGACTATGATGCTTGATTCTCTATCAGTGTCATCAGTTCATTTCTATTTTGAATCAAGCTTTGTTGGGACTTCATTGATTCCTCCTCCAATATCATAATGGTAGCATCCTGCTCCAAGAATTGAAGTATTTATTCTAGGACTGGGGTATATGTATGTACCTCAACATCAATTATTTCTTTGGCTATTGTCATTTCTTGTGTTTCTAAAGGAATTACTTCTACATTCTGAGTTTCTTCTACTTCTGTTCTTATATCTTCAGGTTCAGGGTTTGTCTGTGTCTCCATAAAATCTGTATTGACTGTTATTTTAGGAAGAGGATTTCTTCCCTGCACCCTAGGTCTTTTGTTTTTATTCCTTTTGTGGGACTTATCTTCTTATTCTAGTTGCTTCCTTAATTATTTAATAATTTCTTTGAGTTTTCCCACCTTTTGTTTTAATATCTCAACCTTTTTGGCCTTTTTCTTCAGGAGCTTGTTTTATTTTTTTAGCTTTCTAATTCTCTTATGACTCTTAGATGATTTTTGTTTGTGAAGGGTCTCAAGGTATTCTATATCCTGGTCAGTAGATAGTTGTTCCTTTCTTTTATCCAAATACTCTGTCTATTCAGGAGGGCTTCATACCTCAAGATGAGGTTCTTCCTGTGCTACATCTTTTGAAAATGACATTTCAAAATCAGGGAAATTTTTAGCAGGTTTTGAAGAAGAAGGCCCCCCCCCTAGTATACTTCTGGTCTAATTGTGTCCCTATGCATGGAAGTTCCCAAGCTCCCTAAAACCTGAGCAATTTCTACTTCATAATTTTTCAAACATTGTTCTGTCAGGCTCTCTAATTATGGTTGGGTGTCCTTCTGATCATTATTTTGTTCTGATTGTTCGATTTCTTGAACATTTTCCTGTAGAGACCGATCTATAACATCCTTAATTTCCTCAGTCATTTCCTGAATTTTTTCAGTGTTTCTTGTTCGTCTTCTTCTCCTTCTTTTCTCAATGGGGATTTTAGGAGCAACATTTGCTCTTTTCCTCTTTTTCGTTAATGTATGTGTTTGTGAAGTCTGAGCTTATGTAATTTGGACAACATATGTCTCAATTTTAGGTTGGGGAGGTGAAATGTCTAATTGGGGAGTGACCTCCTCTCTCTGTATCTCTTCGATTCCCTGTGGTGGATCCTCATGACATAATTTAGGCTGCATAGGTCTATTGGCCTCAATCAGATTATCCCAAGTCACTTGATTTTGACTTAATGCCTTATTTACTATCAATTTAACTAATCCATCGTGATTGATAACAGTAACATGATCCTTGGAATTTTGTGTTCTTAAGGCAAATTCATGTAACATGGCATTCAGAAAGAAAGGTAGATTGATCACTAACATTTGTTTGAGTGTCGCCAAAAATTTGAGGTGACGTTGTAGAATTACGTCGTATCGTCCATCACAGGTGATGTATCTCTGAATTACTCCATCCATTTCTTTCCATGGTTCACTAAGGGCACTAGGGTTAAGTCCCTTCCCCTTCTTATCCAATTCTTATCCAAGGTCTATGAAGGATTCTACAGCTTCCTTAAGAGTTGTATATATTCCTGTCCACTGAATGCCCATGTTAGGGAGGCCTATGGCCTTAGCTACGATTTCCAAAGTAACTCGAATTCGTATGCCTCGGACTATGGAGTTTTCTTCCTGCAGATTCTGAAAGAATTCCAGCATGACGTTTGTATCATATCATTTCAAGCGGTTAACATATTCCATCCACCCCAGACACTGTAAGATTTCTCTTCCCTGTTTTGTAACCTGTAACAATTTTGGCTCCCTACGTACAATTTTTCCACCCATTTTTGTGAGAAATTGAGAACGACTGTCATTCCTGGTTGCAGATTTGGTTAGACCAGCGTGGAGAAAATATTACTGAAATAGAAAATATCAAAGAACAACAAGTGTTTTAAAAAATGGAATTATAAGTTTTCATTTATTATGATTAATACTATCTTATCGGGAAGTGTGCCGAGTGTCCACTCCCCCCATTAATGTAGAGGTTGACCTCAACCGTCAGCGTAGGGGAATGTAATGAGTGTAGGTATTTCTGGTGAGAAATAATGATTGCACTACCGTCGTCGATGGGGACTAATCTTTAGTTTTCAATCAACATATTTAACGGTAATAATTAAACGTTAGTCCTCTTTCGTGGGAATTTTGAATAATTAAACATTAGTCCTCTTTAAGGATAAATGAGCCAAAATAAATTAAATTTGTTCATATTTTTGAGAAATTCCACAGGTCATAATGTTGTTTCTTTTCCGAGTTTATTGAATATAGCTGAAATTATAGCCCTGTTATTGAGTAAAGGAAATCTACAGACACACATAAACTTGGTGTTTAAGGTAAACTTCCATACCACATGCAGAGCCACTGTTGCCAGCAGGCATCCATTGCCTCGACAAGGTTTCCTTTTAACCCTTAGATGAGCCTGTATCCTCAAGAAAATTTTGAATTGTTTTTTTTTCAAAAATACCACTATCCTGGTTTGGTAGCCAGATGGTGATAGTGTCACTCACTAGATTATAACTTAAGTGAACAATCCATCTTGTAATGAGACCCCTTGTCCTTTGACGAAAAAAAATGTCAAAGGCCATTACCCTGGTGTGGTAGCCATAGTGGGAATGCCACTTATTTTATTACCCTATGATCGTGGTAGGTTGGCTCATGATGAGGTCCCCTATTCTTTGTGAAAAAAGTTTATATATATATATAATTTTTATTTTTTTTTAAGGTTCTATTAAGGGAGGCTCATCTACTCCTTAAGAGTAAGGGGTGGCGTAAACAAGTATAAGTATACCCAGTAAAAATGTTCTTAAGACTCATTATGATATAGAGTCGAAATATCATTCAAGTATATTTGTGTATATAAGGGAAAAGAAATGAATTATGGTGGTTACAGATTATGAACAGAGTTTAAGATATTCTTGAGAGATTAATCCAAAAAACAAATTGATAAGGTATAGAAGATAATCCACAAAATAATGACAGATCATTGTGATGACAATTAGAAATAATGTTGATGAACATTATTTATTGAAATTCATACCCCAAAGGAATGGCTTAGCGTTTTATTAGCAATGTAGGGAAGGAACGACAGAATGAACAACAGGCTCGCAAAAGGAACAACGAGTGTTCAAAAGGAACAACAGGTGCACAAAAGGAATAGAAGGCACGCAAAAGGAACAACAAGTGTTCAAAAGGAAAAAGAGGTGCGCAAAAGGAACAACAAGTATCCAAAAGAAACAACATGTGTACAAAGGGAACAACAAGTGTTCAAAAGGAACAACATGCACGCTATATTTGCCCGTTTACTGCTGCGAAGAAAAAAATGGTGGATTTGTTTTTCGTGAAAGACAGGGTCTCTATGACAAGAGTGTGGAATAGAAACGAGTGCTAATTGTGTTCATTATGATTTTCTCAAGTGACTTTTATAAAATAAAATGAAAACTAACACCACAATAAGTTCTACAAGAAATAAATATACAGTATGTACAATATCAACAAAATGTATCATTTATGGAGTTGGAGTGCCTAGGTTACCTTCCTTGCGAGCCAAAACCTGAACGATAGGGTCCTTACTTAATTCCTAGTAAAAATATTCTTTTGAAGGTGGTTGATGATAAAGTAGTAGTCGGTGTCCATTGACCAGAAATGGATATCCAGACCCATCGATGGTGCTTATCGTGACTGTACCATTTTCATGGAATTCATTAATTTGATATGGTCCCAGCCACCGTGTCTGTAGTTTTCCCGGAAAATCCTAGAATCTAGAATCATAGAGAAGAGCCCAATCACCCTTCTTAAATGATTTCTTCTTGATATGTTTGTCATGCCAAGTTGCTCTCTGTCGTTGAATAACGGTTGTGTTCTCTACAGCAGATAGGCATACTTCATCCAACTCATTGAGTTGTTGAAGGCATTGTTTATGTGCTTCTATTAGATGTAATCCAATTTCCTGGGCCATCCATAGGGTCTTGATCTCAAACTTGATTGGGAATATGGGTTCTTTACCGTAGACTAAGTGGTAATGAGAGTAGCCAGTGGTGTTACGCCATGTTGTACGATAAGCCCATAAGGCATTTGGGAGCTCAGTAGCCCAATTCTGTCAGTGTTTTGAGACAATCTTTGTCAGGATTGCCTCTAGGACCTTATTGGTGCTTTCTACTTGCTCATTTTCCTGTGGGTGGTATGGAGAAGTAACTATGTGCTTAATATGGTAATTGTATAGGGTGGTGGTAATTCTATGAGTTGCAAGTTGAGACCCCCCATCAGTGATTACTTCTCTAGGTAGTCCATAGCGTACAAATAGTTTGAAGAGAAATTTGATGACTACTTCTTTTGTTGCATTTGGTAAGGCTTCTGCCTCTACCCATTTGGTCATGTAGTCCATTGCAACTAGAATATAGGCCTTCTGATTTGACTTTCGGTTGAAAGGGACAACGACGTCTAGTGCCCATCTTTCAAATGGTTCTGAGACTATTTGTGCTTTCAGGGGCATTTTATCATCTTGCCCTCGTTTTCTCATCCGCTGACAACTGTCACAGGTCTGAACATATTTCTTTTCATCTTTGAATATTGAGGGCCAATAATAGCCCATCTGTAAAATTTTATGTCCAGTCTTGCGGTCTGGAAAATGCCCACCTCAGAGTTCATCGTGTCCTAACTTTAGTATATCATAGATTTCGTCATCACATACACATCTACGGATCTGGATATCAGCACCTGTGTGGAAGAGATATCCACCGATCCAAGTAAATCGTGCGCTACGCTGGACAATCAGTTTTTTCTCCCGTGATGATAGATGTGCTGGTAATTTCCCTGCTGCCAGATAATTTTCCACATAAGCGTACCAAGGTGGCTTTGTGGTGACGAGAAATAGATGCTCATCTGGAAATTGGTCTTCAACTATTAAGGAGTCATTTGTTTTGGGTATGCGGGACAAGAAGTTTGTGACAATATTTTCTCTCCCAAGTCTATCTTTGATGGTGATGTCAAATTCCTACAGTAATAGTAACCACCGAGTGACCCACCCATCAGTAATCAATTTATTAGCTAGATATCTAATAACAGAATGATCAGTATATAGAATAATTGGATAGCTTGTTATATAATGACAAAATTTATTGATAACATGTATAACAACTAAGAATTCCTTTTTTGTTACTGTATAATTAAGTTCGGCTGAAGTGAGATTCTTGCTAATAAAATAAATAGGGTAGGGTTTCCTGTCTTCTTCTTGTCCAAGGACAGCGCCTATGGCAGTATCTGATGCATCAATGTAGATATCAAATGGTATTTCCCAATTCAATCCTCTTAGTACCGGTGTTGTTGAGATCAACTTCTTGAGTCCTGCAAATGCCATGTCACACTTGTCAGACCACTGAAACTCCACATTACTAGTCAAAGAATGTAGAGGTCCAATGGTTCTTGAAAAAATATCCATAAATCAACGATAGTATCTTGAAGCACCAAGGAAACTACGTACCTCAGTTTGTGTGCATGGTGTAGGTAGATTAAGGATTACCTCTATTTTTGTTAGGTCTACTCTAATTCCATATGCATAAATATAATGCCCTAATACTACACCTTTCGTCATCATCATGTCGCATTTTTTGTGACTTAAACATAACCTGGTAGCAATGCACTATTCTAGTACCTTCTCCAGATTATTTAGTGCTTGATCGAAGTCTTCGCCATAAGGATTGAAATCATCCATATAAACTTCAAGCCCTTCACTGATCAGATCGTTGAATATGCTCAAGATGGCCCTTTGGAATGTATTTGGAGCGTTACAAAGTCCAAAGGGTAATAATCTGTATGCAAAGGTACCCCAGGGGCATGTGAATGTAGTTTTGTCTTGATCTTCTGGGGAAATCTAGATCTAATTGTAGCCACTGAAACCATCTAGGAAAGAAAATAATTTCTTTCCTACCAAAGTATCCAAGACCTGATCAATGAAAGGTAAGGGGAAGGGGTCCTTTTGAGTGGCTTTGTTAAGTTTCGTGTAGTCGACACAAATTCTCCATTTCCTATTTTTCTTGGGGACGATCACTAATGGGGAAACCCACTAGCTATTTGAGATAGGATATATAAAATCTGCATCCAACAACTTTTGTAATTCTTCTTTGAGGATATCCCTGAGATGGGTGTTACACATCAAAATTACTCACTTCGATAGTGCCTCATGTGTCGTCATTACAAGTGTTGTAATTGTTGCATATTGTCCGTAAATGTCGCATCTTGACCACAAGTGTTGCAAGTGTCACAAAGATCATACTGTCATCTTGCCTATGTCGTGCCTCTAACGACATCATAAGGACACTTAAGACACGTCAAAGACTAGTTTTGAAGAGGAGAAATCAGTTGACAAGAAGTACAAGACTTTTTCCATTGGAAAAACCACTAAAATATGGATTTTGGAGAGGAGCGCTCCCCTACCCACTGTCAGGGAGTGCTAGTGCTCCTTGGGCCTCTTTGGGGGAGTGTTTGAGCGCTCTGTGCACCCTTTTGGGGAAACAATACCCTTTCTGAGCGATGTTTTGGTTTGTTGAGCTAAATTAAGGAAGAATCCCCTAAATTTCTAAAGGTGGTTGGATTCGAATAGAAGGTCAAGGCATGATCTTAGGGAATATCATCAACTGAAGGAGAATAATCCTCAACTTATCCCAAAGATCTCTCAAGTGGTTGGGCCTCTCCAAGGTTATATAAGGAGGCCTCCTCATGGTGAAAGGGGGGTGGAGACTAGGAATTAATGCCAAAATTATGATCCTATAATTGGTATTAACAGAGGATATGTCATCAAAGAAATCAATGTAGATTACTTGAGAAAAGGGGTTGGACAAGGAGAACTAGAAGAAGCTATTGCGCCTTCATCAAAGGATTGTATGTACTTTTACTTGTTCTCATTAATAATCAATGCTTGGCCTGTTTCTTTCAAACTTATGCTTGTTCCACATGAGTTTGTCTACAGTAGATGGATCTATATTTTATCTAATCTCAGTAGAGTAGGAATTCCATTGTCTCCTTGTTTGTTCTACAGGACCTATCAGGGAGCTCAAGATCGAAGCTTAGCCTAGACTTTACAAGGAAAAACATCGTTAAAAAGGTACATATCTTTCTTCTTCTCCTTTGTATATTATCTTGATTAGATCTAAAAGGATTTCAGTTTCCATGTTAAGCACTTTTTTGTATTGGCCTTAGGAGTCTAGAGTCCAAGAGGGAATCCACTTGTCCATAGGAGGATTCACCTCTAACATAAATTGGCAACTCCACTGGGGAGGAGCTTTGATTTTTGTTTCCATTCCTAGATCTTGTTTTGGCCCTTTTCCCACTCATTCTACCTTCTCCATACTGTCTCTTTGACTCTTATATTTGTTTGATTGCATCCTTATTTCATCATGATCACCCTGATTTACTGAGATTACTTGATTTTTTGATTTTCTGGGCATTTTTCTAAACTTTTGAAGCAGAGCGCTCTCCTTCCCTTGCTATCAGAGAATTAACACTCCCTGGTGGTATTACACCGAGTGTTGGAATGCTCTGGTGCCCCTTACACTAGAGAGATACCCCCTTTTTCTGTGAAAAATCCTCTAGGTTTTCAATTTCTGGGTTCAGTTTTGGTTTTTTGCACTTGCTCAGAGTCTCATACTCTCAGTTCATCTTGGTATTGGCCTTCAACACCATGTTTTATAAGAATTGATCCTCTTTGATTTGGAAATTTGACATTTTTTTTCCTTGCCTTGAAGTCACTCTTTGTCTTTGCCGACCTAGAGTTAACTTGTTGTTTTCTCCTCATTTATCTGACTAAGTGGAAGCTTTTGTGAGCAAATCCAAAGGTCTATCAACTTTTCATTTGATCTTTGAGGTCAGTCTTCCATCATTTCTCTTTTGTTTGAGGTTTTTGGTTCTTGTTTGCAAACTTGGTTATCTTTGTCTTTCTTGACGAGAGTGAATTTTTGTTTGTGTGAGGTTTGCTTCCGATTGTTTGATCCTGAAGTCTGATTGACGCTAGAAGTTTTACATCTGATTATCATTCACATACAAGAAAAATGACATATTTTAATGATTGGTTTGGATATTAGAAGGAATTTCTGAAATGTTTTAGCATACATTGGATTTGATTGAGAAACGATTGTATGAGGATGTTGCATCTTAGTGTTTGATAATGAAAATAACTTTCTCTCTTTCCCTTAAATAGGCATTCATCGAAAGACAAGGACTACTTATCATTTCTTATGCATTTTTTTGGGAATTGAGTCATAACACCATCAGTTTCATTGTCATACACCCATTTGAGTAAAGAACAGTTGTAAAAATGAATGCTAATTCAAAAATTATCTAGAAAATTTTGTTTTTAGGATCTTCCACCAACATTAGAGTAGGATTAGCACTTTGGATTAGGCTATGAGTACAACTCTCCAAAGTTTTTTCAAAAAAAACATTAGCATCTTGCGATAGGGAGAGCAAATCTAATTGTCGTATAGGCTTTCTGGGATCCCCTTCTCACACAGGGGTTACGCACGAGGTCTCATCAGGAGAATTATAGAGATTATCCCTTTGTAGTTCAATTGTTTGTAGTGGTCAGATCGTATATTGGGGGTCACTTGAGGGTATACCCATGATTATGTGTTGGAGCCTCTCAAGTTGATTTCAGACTTGTTATCATTCCCATACATTCAGCTCAGATTGTCGACTAGACCCGCCTAGGGGATCACTGCAAGTTGGTGTCCTTAGTTTCCATAATATTTAGGTACTTACACAAGGTGACAGTGAAGGGAAGTCTCACTGTACCAAGAATAGACATTGGTCAAACTCACTCAGGCTCCTTGGTGGGTAAATCCACAACTACTACATGGAATCTTGCACTAAGGTGAAATTTTGTTAAGTAGGTCGCCATTGTAAATGCTTCACCATATCCTAGCCCCTTCTTGACTTGATCATGCGACGTTGTATTTCATCATCAACTAGTACGATCATTGAGAGAAGTTTTGTTTGGTTGGTTTTGATCCCTAGATTCTATTATCATATGCTATTTCTTCTCGTTAGTTGGCCCTAGATTTTCAGCATGTACTGCTATTCTCCAAAATTGAGCCTGTAGACGATAAAGGTCTTTTTCGATCACATAGGATGCAAGGGCTACCTCCGGAAGGCTACCAACCCTTACCTCCTAACCCTCCAGAAGACAACTACTGTGGAGAGGTAGAAAATCATTCTGACGTTGGGAGTGTTGTTACTCCTCCATTAGACAATTTAGAAGGCACTTTGGTTACAGTTGAGAATCCCAATCCTCGCACTACATCTATGTCGGTAACCCCTCTCAAACCACTTTTACTTCGTTTAGACTCCCTTGGGAACATTATAGACGAAGAGATCCCACGGTTACCTGAGAGAGATTTTACCAAAACATATATGGGATCCACGGAAACAACCTTTGATGATGATTATAGGACTCCTGTTCATCCTACCACTGCAGTAGATATAAATCCCACACCTTCTCATTCTGTATGGAGGACTTCATGAGGACGCGATCTCTATGAGAATTTTGAATCCATTCGACAAGACTTTAATCCTCATGAACCTCCTGGTGAAACGGGACCATCCGATCAAACTATGAATCACCCCATTGATCAGGTCATTAACCCTACTGTTACGTCAGCACAATTCCATCCTAATGATGGACTCATCACCGCTACTCATTCCCCAGGCACTTCGATCCCTACCCCCACCTTTACAAACTTTCACTCTACAACTCCACATGTTTCGCACGATCTTGTTGGGACATCTTTGCACCATAGAATGTAGATCCTTGCTATCCAAATACAACCGACTCAAGGGAAACCACCATATAGTGGACCTATCCCTCTTGGAATACCACCATTCTATGGCGAGTCTACCCCTCCCGGGGGACAACCCCCTTTTCATGTTCCTCTTGGAGGGAAACCTCCCTTTTCCAGGCATACCCCGATCGTTAATCTTCCACTAGCAGGGGGGGAACCTTCATTTGCTGGAAACCCTTCACAATCCTGGGGAGTATCTTTGAGAGGCACATTTACCCAACCCCACATTGGGCGGCACTCATATCATAACCCATAAGGAGTAGCATCAAATCCTGTTCCTTCCATACCATCTTATGGACAACCTTATCTGGGCGGAATCCCAAACACCACCTGGAGTCCTCAAGGACAACAACCTTATCCTCCCCAAGGTTCTAATGTTTATCCTCCCCATGGTTCTAATGTGTATCCACCTCCGATATCTACTTCTTACCCTCCTCAAGGGAAACATGTTTATCCTCCTTATGGGCAAGCAAATCACCTGGCTTATAATGCTCAAAACCCACCGGGTTATGCAAATGTTTCTCAACCATCATCGCATCTTTCTTATCTTGGCCAAAAATAACCGTATGTAGGAGGACCTACTAGTTACAATTATCCAATTAACCCAATTTATGGTTCCCATGCCACACTAGTATCATCCACAAATTAACCGACAGCTACCTTTCCTTACGACTCTGGATCTCTCGAACTTGTCTCAGGTAACCAATGATCCTATTTTTCATTCACCGATTTTTCCAGTTATTCCAACTAAAATTCATTCTGATATTCTGAAATTTGACAAAAAATATGGAGAAGATCCAAATAACCATGTGATGACTTTCCATTTGTGGTGTTCATCAAAATCCCTCATGGATGATTCTATACGTTTGTGTGTTTTCCAGTGAACACTTACGAGCTCTGCAGCAAAGTGGTATATTGAACTACCACGTGCTTCTTTTCATGATTTCAACTCCCTTTCCATGTCTTTCCTCACGCACTTTCAACTACCTATTCGCTATGAGACGGGTACTGAACTCTTGACCTCCCTTTGTCAAACTGACTCTGTGCATATCTCTGACCATATTCATGAGTGGAGATGATGACAAAGGATGATCAAAGTAATCATTCCTAACATATTATTGGCAGAGTGGTTTACTAGATCACTTTTATCCCCAGTCACTCGTGATGTCGCTATGGGTGGCGCAATCACCAAGGAAGAAACCATTGCTTGGGCTCAGTACTTAGATTTGGTTTATTCATAATCTGGTACTTTGTATGAGTTGCTTCTAAATTCTTCTCGAGCTAATTCCGATCCATCAAATTCATCATCCTCATCTCATGCGCACGGTGTTATCAGTTTTGTCAAAACACAATCTACTTCCTAGTCGACCACACTCTCCTCTACCTCTTCCCAAATTCAGATCTATGAGGTGAATGTAGTCCAATCTGCCTCTTCACAAAAATCTGGAGCTAAGAAGAAGGAAAAAAAGAAATCAAAAAATACTAATAATAATGAACAACCAAAAAATCAATCTCAAACACCTGCTACCGAAAAGAAACCACAACGGAAACAGAAATTCCCGTGTATCATTTGTGGTGATGATCACTACACTCGAGACTGTCTACATCACAATGAAGTGGCCAAACTTTTCCAAGGAAATTCACAACCCGTTGTGCTTACCCAACCTTTTCTGCAACAACAATCCATGGTTTCTCAAACCCCCTCTCCTGGGAGCAGTTCTAGCCATCCTCATGATGAGGCCTCGAAAAGTGCACATATTTATATGTTTAATTGGATTAATTTGACCACTCGCTCTAAGACATATGACACACTGGTTAAACTTGACAAAGGAAAAATCACTAACAGTACCGATACTTTACCAGATCCATCGCCGTCCTCCGTTAGTCCTCAATCAGTTAATCCTCCATCTGGTCCACTTCAGATTGAGAAACCTTCATTTGAATCTATCTTACGCCCTCCTAAGAGCACTATCCATAAATCAACTTTTAATCCTAGTTCACGTTCCACCTAGAACTACAACATTGTTGAATATTTGGCTCAATCACCGTGTACTATGTCTTCGTTAGAAGTCCTACAACATTTCCCCAGTCAACGTAGAAAGCTCTTGGCTTCTATTGGAATTGTTGATCCTAATTCATCCAACCATATCAAGCTTAACCTAGACAATTATACATCTTGACTCTCCCACCAACTTGATTTTCAAGTTGATATTGTTGTTCACAATCAACAAATCCACTAAACTATTCTGGATAAGGGAGCCTCAACTTGTTTCATGTCTTTAACATGTTGGAAAATTTTGAAATCACCCACACTTAACAAATCCCCAACGATGTTATGTGTATTCGATGGGCAAGGTTTTCATCCCCATGGGATTTTACAGTCCCTTCCCATCCATCTGGGCGGAAAAACCGTCACTGTTGATGTTGAGGTGGTCAATGCTCCCCTCGATTGCAACTTATTACTTGGAAGAAGTTGTTTTTATGCTATGATTTTCATTTCCTCGTCGGTGTTTCGATGTGTACAATTCCCTCATCAGGGCAAAATTGTCACTGTCAATTAGTTAGATTTTTGTACACCCGATGCTCGCGCTCCTGCTGCCAACAATATTCCATTCTTGGGAGATCACAAGATCACGTATGAAAGCATTGGTGTTGTCTTGTTGAAATATTCTATCCTTATGGGTACCTTCACTACACCACTTCCATCGACTACACATCATATTTCCACCGTCAATATTATTTCGACCATGACTTATCAATTTTTGGAATCATCTGACCCTTGGATTGTACCTAGTCCCTTAGAATTCGATGCACTAGGTGACACCATGCCACTTAGTCTAGCTGAAACATCATACGTTGTTGTCCAATATGCTTCTCCCTCTTCGGATGACCAACATATATTGGCACCCAACAGTTACTCGATGCCATCACGGTTTAACTCCTTATCATGTGTGATCGACTACATTTCCCCAATTTTTCCTTCTGATGAATCTATTAGGGAAACATTGAGAATTGACGAGCTACCTTGGGATGATAACCATCATCGACCTTCTTTTCTTTCCCCTCGTGAAGAAATTTGGGAAGATATACATTATATCTTCCCTCTTGATGTTGATTTTCCATTGTCTCCCATAACTTCAACTTTCGATGATTTGGATCCGGTAGTTGACATGGTTCTCTCTTCGATAGGGATATTGGAGCCTGATCTCCTTAACCATGTCGCGACCCTCGACATGTGTTCCTTCCAAATTGATTTTCTTCCATCCATTGAATATCTCTTGGAAGCCATGATCGAGTTTTGTCCCTTGACATGGTGTCCTTCCAGGGCGTCATTCTCTTGGAAGCCATGATCAAGGAGAGTCTACGAGCATAGTTTCTCTTCTCTGTAGCAATCTCATTAAAAAATGAAACAGAGGTCACGAGCATAGTTTCTCTTCTCTGTAGCAATCTTGTTAAAAAATGAAACAAAAGATTTGAGCATAGTTTTCCTCTCTGTAGCAAGCTCGTTAAAAAAATGAAACAAAAATCTGGGGATTGAACCTGGAGCCCCGAGCATAGTTCTTTTCCTATGTCAAAATCGTTAAAAAATCAAACAATCACCTCTCTTGAACCTTCTTTTCATCCACTCTTATCCTTTTTCTTCATCTAGTAGAGAAATTGGTGACAACCTCACATTCGGTGAATGAATTGAAGCTTGGGGGGCATGTCTCTAGCCTTTGATGATCATTTTGGAGTTAAGTCACTAGCTTTCAAGATGGGGGCAGAGTATCGAGCTTAGTCTTTGTTCTTTCTCGTGCTCGAAAAAACATGAGAATGTAACCGAGTAGACTTTTATCATGTTTTCGGACTCATAAAGGTTATATTAAAAAGGAACGCCCTGGAGTCTTATTTAAACTCTTTTCAGACTCTCTAAACATGAAAAGATTGTCAAGTGATCTTGCTTCCTTTCCCACTCATTAAAAGGTTTGAAAGGGCATCTTTCGAGTGATAATTTATCTCTTTTTTGGCCTCGCGAGACTAACATTACGAAAAAGGACAACATTGGAGTCATCTTTAAGTTGTTTTCAGACTCTCTAAATATGAAAAACCACCGATTTTGTCTTCTCTAGACTTGTTAAACAATCATACATTGAAGGGCCCATATGGGACCAAAAAATTACTTCTTCCAGTTCGTTAAAAAAAGTAAGAGGGACTTACCTAAGGTGAGTTATATCGATCATGTGTTACCCTCCTCGATCTTTTTAAATTAAAAAGAGGTACTTGTCTATCCGGTTGCGGGAAAAATTGAAAGAAGCAAGCCAAGCAGTTTTGAGAACACTACCAATAACTCTTACAGTCTCCCTTGAACACGACACTTTGTCTTTGCATGCATTTTAATCTATTGAACCTCTGCACTAAGCCAATCCTTTGAGTTTAGTTTACTCCTTTGGGTCACCTGACGAAAGTAACAACATCCATGGCATTATCAAGTTTTGGTCCATGTCATGTTTCTACTAATGTACCTCAGTGTTCAAGGGAAGTATCTGCCTTGAGATTCAACCATCACAAATATCCTGTTTCAATACTCGTGTCAGTCCATGATCATTTGATCTACCAATTACATCTCTATGTCTATTTTGTGTCATTGACGGGGGATACATCAAGGCCCTCCTTCGACGAGTCTACTCCTGTCGACTTCAACACATTATCCAAGAACTAGACTTAGAAACCAGTTAGTACCTCGGGACATGCATGCCTCAATGGAAGGCCTCCTCGCGTCTGACAGTGGGTTTACATCATTGACCTCTGATCGGATGATTCCATGGGTGTTCGACTTCATCTCATCTATTCACATTCGTCGAAATGTACTATAGTACCTTGGCAATCATTAACATCAATGGTGATCTCCCTCGCGCTTGTTAATAGTTTACCTCATTGATCGGTAATCAAGTGGTTTCTACCATGTACGACATCAGGACATCTATTCACATGGTTATATTTGTACTAAATTAGGATCGGTAAGAAGACCCTGGGTTGAGTTTTCACTTTTATGTATACTTTGCCCAGGTTGCGAAAGAGTTCTTTTAAACTATGACACATATATTGTTACATAGATCCATTTTGTATTGGTCATGGCTATGTCTTGTCATCTCGTAGATCCACTGTGTATTCTTCATTGCTATGATCAGTTCAGATCATAGGAGTATAGATCCACATTGTATCTTCAATGGATATACCATTTTTTCAATATAATTATGGATCCGCCGTGTATTTTATGGCGACCATACCTAAAAAGTCTTTATAACTCAAGCATAGGTATGCATGCCTTGAGTTTGAAACATGTCATAATATTTGTTTGATGGTTGTGTGCATCTTTTTCCAGTCTCTCTACATCCATACCCTTGCTCAAAAAATTCTGCAAAGTACTTCAGTCATCATCATCTTCTGACTTCGCACTTTGGGGCGCAATCTGTTACACATCAAAATTACTCACTTCGATAGTGTCGCAAGTGTCGTCATTACAAGTGTTGTAAGTGTCGCATCTTGTCCTCAAATGTCGTATCTTGACCACAAGTGTTGCAAGTGTCACAAACATCATACTGCCATCTTGCCTATGTTGTGCCTCTAATGACATCATAAGGACACTTAAGACACTTCAAAGACTAGTTTTGAAGAAGAGAAATCAGTTGACAAGAAGTAGAAGCCTTTTGTCATTGGAAAAACCACTCAAATATGGATTTTGGAGAGGAGGGCTCCCCTATCCACTGTCAAGTTCTGTTGTCGCTCCATGGGCCTATTTGGGGGAGTGTTTGAGCAATCTGTCCACCCTTTTGGGGGAGCGCTACCCTTTCTTAACAAGTTTTTGGTTTGTTGATCCAAATCAGGGAAGAATCCCCTCAATTTTTGAAGGTGGTTGGATTTGAATAGAAGGTCAAGGAATGATCTTAGGGAAGATACTCAACTGAATGAGAAGAATCCTCAACTTATCCCAAATATATCTCAAGTGGTTGGGCCTCTCCAAGGTTATATAACGAGGCCTCCTCATGGTGAAAGGGGGGTGGAGACTAGAGATTAATACCAGACTTGTGATCCTATAAGTGGTATTAACAAAGGAGATGTCATCAAAGAAATTAGTGTAGATTACTTGAGAAAAGGGGTTGGACAAGGAGAAACAGAAGAAGTTGTTGCACCTTTATCAAAGGATTGTAAGTACTTTTACTTGTTCTCATTAATAATCAATGCTTGGCCTATTTATTTCAAACTTATGCTTGTTCCACATGAGTTTGTATACAACATATGGATCTATATTTGAGATAATCTCAATAGAGTAGGAAGTCCATTGTATCATTGTTTGTTCTACAGGACCTATCAGGGAGCTCAGGATCAAAGCTCAGCCTGGACTTTGCAAGGACAAATGTAGTTAATAAGGTACATATATTTCTTCTTCTCCTTCGTATATTATCTTGATTAGATCTAAAAGGATGTTAGTGTCCATGTTAAGAAATTTTTGGTCTTGGCCTTAGGAGTCTAGAGTCCAAGACGGAATCCACTTGTCCGCAGGAGGATTCACCTGTAACAATGGGGATTTAGTCTTATCTGCGGCTGTCAGATAGGTCGGGCATATTTTTCAATGTAAATGTGGTGTGTGTAGAGTTGCGGATCAATACCTTTCATATCAGAATACTCCCATGAAAAATCTTGTTGGTATTTAGAAACGACTTGAATTATGTTTTGTTGTTGTTGCTCATTTATATTGGCATTGATGTTGAGAGACTTTCCTAGTGCGATCTCGATGGATTTTTTGTTATGAACAGTGGTGGTCGGAATTTGTTGTTCCAATAAATCCTCTAGTGAGTCTCCATGTGCTTCACAATCTAGGATAGCTTGGAGCATATGGCATGTTGGATTGCTCATGACAATTGGGTTATTAATAAACCCATTGATTACGTCATCTTCGAGATGGTCCTTAAGTCTGAGAGCTTATTCCAGCGTAAGAGGGACTCGCAAATGCTTTTCTGGATATTGTGGCGGTGGAAATTGTGGATATATGAAATCCAGGCTTGGCTTGGATGGCGGATACAAGATTAGATTTTTTGTGACACCTCCTCTAGTTATTGTCATATTCCTTGTTCGACATCCTATGTAAGCATCTGTTGTTGCAAGCCATGGTCTGCCTAGTATTAATGGATGCCCTTCAAGTCCACTCCTTGGGTTGATGATGAGGAAATATGTTGGGTATTCCCAAGAGTCCACTGAGATGGCTATATCATGTAGTGTGTCGACTAGTCTGACTACTAATCGATTCGCCAGTTGTAACATAATTGGGGTGGGTTGGAAAGAGTCAAAACCCAGGAGGTTGCAGGTTTCCATAGTCAAGATGTTGATGGCCGCCCCCAAATCAACTAGTGTATTTGGGAAAGAACAACCCTGGATCTAAATTGTTGCTATGGGATTGCCTAGATCTGCATATTTTACTGGTTCTTGTGTACCTAGAATTAGATCAGACAAGGCTCCTACTACGCAGACTGTTGATGATGAATTTTTTATTTTCCTAATAGGATTCTTGCCGCATAGTTGCTTAATTTTCTTTGCATATATTGAAATGTCTTGTAGATCCTGCAGGAGCAGAATTTTGACATATAAATTCTTAAGTTCCCCTACAATGTCAAAGTTAGGATACACAACAGGTTTTGTTATTATCAATCTTTTGGGGAATGGGGGAGGAGGAGTTGTATTCTTTTCAGGATCTTGTGATTCAACTGTGTCTCCTCCCGACTCTGTTTCTTTGGTTATATGCACAATCAAGGGTGTTATTACTGGTTGTTTATCCTTTTCATCCTCCTGATCCTGAAAAACATTATTTTCTTCAGGAGAGATTATATGCTCTGACCTCAACCTGAGTTCATTGCACCCTACCAAGTTGATTTCTCTTTCTTCATTTTCCATAATCTCAACTAGCTGAGATGGTCTATTATTAGGGTTTGGGTGAGGTTGGGCTGGTAATTGAGGGCACAATTGTGATTGGGGATTTTGTGGTAGCTAGAGTGGAGCTTGCAACGTGGGTTGGGTTTGATGGGCCATCCCTATGGGTTGATTATTTATCCCCATGGCACGTTTCCAATTCTAGTTCCAGTTTGGGTTTTGGACAGTCGTATTGGGCCACTGCGAAGGGTAGGGGTTGTTATTTGGGTTTTTCTAGGAAGGGGTGGGGTATTGTGAGTTGGGCCAAGTGGAAATTGTAGTTTGTTGATTCTTCCAGATGGGATTTGCAGCTAGCCGGTTCAACCAAGTGGGATTTACAAGTGGGTATTGATGGGGTTTCCAGTTCTGATTGGTAAACAGTTGGCCCTACCATGCATTACCAAAATTTTGTTGTTGTTTATACTGTCCAGAGAAGAAGGAGGAAGGGTCTTGTAGTGGACCTAGAGGTCGAGTTTTCCATTGGCAACGTCTTTCCATCAAATATTTTGGCTTTGTTTCTTATTTTACTTCTCTAAAGACAACTTTCAGTCTAGGGAGTGATGGTAATTGCTCCGTTGTGTGATCCTTGGTGCAAATAGCGCAAAACCAAACCACATCCAAAGGACATTCCCTTGGACTATGTTTGTTTCTGCATCGGTGGAAAAATATGGCTAGAGTTTGTTTTGTTTCTTCTTGTTTTTGTTTGGCCTGCAATACATCCAATTGCGTGGTCAGAGTGCTCAAAATATATGTTTTAAAATTTTCTAAGAGATTACCAACTTCAGCTCGCGTAAGACCCCCGCTGGTAATATTGCTATTTCTGGTGAGGGGAGTTTGCATCCCTGATCTGGTTCGTGTACTTCCTCATGAGCACCTGATGCATAGTAGGACAATGTTATCATAATTTTATTGATAAATATCACCCTTTCCCATTAAATTTAATATTTCTACCCATTCGTCTTTCATTCCTTTTATCAAAGTGGCCTTGAGCACTTCACCTAGTAATGCACCATAAGGAGATCTCTTCAAGTTATATTGGAACCTTTCAACATATTCTTCTAATGTCTCGTTTTATTTTGCAGTTGTTTGAAAATTTTCATCTTTTAGGTCCCTAGTCCTACAATAATCCTGGTATTTTGTCAAAAAATCATTTTTCATCTCATCCCATGAGTTTGTAGTTCCACCTCGCAATCCCGTAAACCAACATAAAGCTTCTCCTTTCAGAGTGGATGGGAATAGTTTTAATTTTTGAGGTTGAGAGGTGTAATCATATCCCCTACATAAGAGATCAAATTCAAATAAGAATGTGTCCGGATATTCTGATATCAATCCATGGAAGGTTGACAGGCTCTGTAGAGGGATTTCTTTCATGGGAGCATTGGCAATTGGATCAACTATCAGATATTCCAATGTGGAAGTCTGGGGACGTTTTTGATTTGGTTGTGCCATTTGATAAAAAATGTGTCAAAAATCTTCAGGAATTTCTTGATCCAGGTGTTCTATTCGAGGTGGTTGATTTTTTGATCCCCTGGGGGATTTGATTGCACTCCCTCTATCTGGAATTTTGGGTATGCCTTCCCCTTTTTCAGGAGATTCAGGATCTGGGGGTGATGATGGGTTTGTATTGGCAACCCCATCAATTTCTCCTTATCCTTCCTCCAAATTACGATAATTTTCCTCTTCTAAAGGGGTGAGCGGTGGGAGGTTTGTATTTTGAAATCTTCTCTTGGTCCCTTCAGTTTTACTATGAATCTCAGCGTGGACTATAGTTGGTGAAATTGCTTCTTAATGGATTCAGGTAGATCCTCTCCTAGGTCCAACCGAAGCCTAAGATTCATCTTTTCAGATGATGTCATCTATGAAAGCTCTTCTCCCAGGGAGCCTAGAGCCTTGGGGTTTGGTAGTTTTCGGTGGGGGTTTTGGTTTTTCAAGGTCTTTCTTCTTAGTCATGCACACTTCACACAAATAAAAAAATAAAATAATCAAAAGAAAGAAAAATCACCTATGTAACCTCTTAAGTGTCAACTGGGGGTAGGCGTTGGCATAAGCATTTTACTTATTTTCTTCATAGGTTCTTACATTACGTCTTCAATACCTTGTCCTCAGAGACACAAATTATGCTACCTTTGACATTCTCCCCGACAACAATGCCAAAATGTTGGGGTCTAAAGATGTCTTAAAAACAACCTTAGTTTAACATTAATTTATCAACTCGAGGATGTGTCTTTTATCTGAAGAATATCAGCAAAGTCTATGCAGATAACTTATAGAGGCTAAAATCGTGTAGTCAAAGAAGATGTTAGTTTATCAACAATCAAGTTCCTCAAATGTTCACTTAAAGATTCTAATAATTAACGAAATTGAAATCTAATTACCAACATGCTGTGTAATAAAAGGGAATTAACTAATTTGTTTCACTAAAAAGAAGTAATTGAATCTAAGCAAAGACTTGTGAAATTAACTATCAACTATGAATCAAATTACTAGAAAGGAAATAGCATTCCTATAAGCGAATTACTCTATTGATGAAAATAAACAACAATTGTAATCTAATCGAAAAATGCAGCAAAACTAACTTTACTGAAAGGAACGACAACTACAACTTTAACGGAAAGGAACAACAATCGTAAACTACTTGAAAGGAACAACAATAGCGAATCTAAATAAATGAAATAGCGCATATGAAGATATGAGGAACTGTCAAGTAGTAAACTACAACAATGGATATTTGAGCAACAATCTTTAATACTTGAAGGAAATATCTACCCTTGGTATGAAAATAGCATACTAACACACTTAAGCATTCATTTTAACTATTGTAAAAGAAACTTAAATCAGAAAACAAAGATTAAACTAATACAATTACAGATCGAACAGTAACTCCTTCAGACTGGGCCCTTGGTCCTCCAAACAACTGCTACTGGGAACTCGGTATATCGGAATGGTAAAAATGTTCGAAGCTTTTATTGATTCCATAACTAGTATAACATTTTACAAAAACTGTTTGCGTAGAGCAATTCTAAATTCTGAATACTTTAGATACAATTCTTTCTATATATTTTTTGGATCTATTACCCTCTATATATTACAACAATCTGGGAAAATTAATCCATCCTGAGGATCGAAATATCCTCATGATTTCTTTGCTATTATAAAATTACAATATAGAAGCTCAATCGTCTTCAAAACTACTTTGTGCCAAAAGTCCTCAACCTCCAATAGCTTATATATCTTCAAGATCTCCTTTTTCTATATCGGGTTTTGACAGTATTTATTCAATCCTGTAGCAAAATCAAAATGATTCCAACCGTATTTTAGAATCTATACAACATAATTTCAATAATGACGATAGGAGACATATTAACTATTTCCTATCCTATTTATTCCTTAATTAATTGAAAAGTCAATCAAGATTACATCATGAATTATAGAAATAAGGAAGATAATCATAAATTTTTCATAACCCAATAGAGTTACAAATGCACTTCATCATAAATCTCATTCATGATCAAGTTACTGAAGTTCTCTTTTTCCTTACAGAAGATCAAGTTCTAGACATTTTCACAAAGTCTCTTACAGAAGCGAAGTTTTCCAAACTTTGATCTATGTTAGGAGTTCAGGAAGTTGTCATTAAGGGTGGATAGGCTCTAATGCCTCCTTCCTTCTCCTATTGTGTCAAAATTGTTACCAAGTTGTTCTTAAAGGGGGATATTAGGATATTTTGACAGTTATGAGTTAGTTTATATCTACTTGGTCTAAGGTGTCGTTAGGTAAAAGTGTGTTTATTAGTGTGTTTCTTTAATATGCACTAGTATGCATTTATAGTTAGGAAATACGATGATCATGATATGTTCCCGGCATAGAGTGATCTGATGGTTCATACTCTCATTGATCTTAATGACCATTGATATGTGGCTTAACACTCGATTGGTCCATGATATCTATTTAAAGAGCATGGAGGGTCATTTGTCGATGATCGATTGTGAGAAACTCTCTTGTAAAATCTCTCTGTAATATATTTATTTTGCATTAATAAACTGCTCCAAGTGGTCGTGTTGGTTGGGGTCGTGGATGTTTCCCCATAGGGGTTTTACCACCTGAAAACATCGATGTGTTGATCTTTGATCTAGTTATGTGAGTGGTTACTGAAGGTGATGATCCTCTATTGGAATACCTGTGTTGTCGAACATAGGCCGAGTATGATGATCCCATTCCAATCTATTGTGATAATACAAGATCCATCAGTATCTCAAAGAACCTGATGATGCACTCCAAAATGAAGCACATTCCAATCAAGTATCACTTTCTACGGGAACAGGTTGCAGAGAAGAACATAATAGTTCAATATGTGGGCACAAAAGAACAACGGGTAGATATATTTAAAAAACCGCTTCCACGAGAATCCTTTGAGTATCTTCACCAGAGACTCAGAGTAATTTCTACTCCAAAATGAATGTTTTTGAATGTGTATCTTATATGTCTTATATTTACATGAGGAAGCACCATAAATAGGATAGTTCAGGTTGGGAGATCAGTTTCAAGAAGATTTCAGTCAGGGGGAGTATCCCTAAGGACAATTCAGTTAGGGGGAGTAGCCCCATATGGAAAGATACCTTTTCCATTGATGACAAAGGGGGAGATATTTATAATATGCAATACAGAAATGCTTGGAGAGAGAGAACAAAGGCATGTAGACAAGGGTAGCAGCCCCAAAGATATTTCAGTCAGGGGGAGAATCCCCAAAGTGAGATACCCTTTTCCATTGATTTCAAAGGGGGAGATATAGAAACATTGACAAGGATTATAAGCGTGAATTCCATCATGACTAAGTGTTTCCATCAATGTTGGTGTTTCCATCAATGCCAAAGGGGGATATTGTCAGACAATTGGCATAGGTTGATGGAAAGTTGGTATGGATTGTTGGTTGTGATTGATGTCAACCATTGGAGTGTGATATTGTATATTTATTTCAACCCTTAGTCATTGATTTCAACCCTTGCAGAAAGTCCAGTAGTGAATTCTAGTAGCACAAAGGTTTGGGTAATGGACCCAAGTTTGTTTGATGTATAACAATATGATTTTTAATATATTTGAAGACAAGACTATTCTATATGGATAGTACATGTCATGCCATTTTCGGTTGTATGTGGAACGTCACATAACTCCTCACGGTTAGAGAGTTATGGCCATGTGAAGTTGGAGAACCCTCATGAGTCATCTAGAAGCCCCAAAATGTCAATGTAATCAAAGTGTTTGCAAAGAAGAAATTATTTAAATAATAAATTTAATGGAGAAATTACTAAGTAGACAAGTGGTTAGTAGTGGGTTAACCCTAAAATAAGGAAAGTGGGTTAAGATGGTTAAAAGGTAACCCCTTGAGGAAAATAAATGAAATTATAAATAAGAGGCAAGACTCTCTCATTTTAATCACACTTGAGAATATTGAATATATAAAAGTGATTGAGATAACTCTCTCAATGGAATACACTTGAGACACTCTTAGATATTGTCCAGAAATACTCCACCTATGACAAAGAAATGTATTCCATTATCCAAGCCTATCATCAATGGAAACAATACATTATAGGAATGGAGACGATCATACACATTGATCAAAAACCTCTGTAGTTCATACAGACACAATGGAAATTGTAGAACGACCACCATCAGAAGGGTTCCACCTACCTGCAGCAGTTCTATCTCAACATCAAGTATAAGACAGGGAGATTAAATTGTGCCATTGACTACCTCAGGTGACCTCTCGTGGATGCACTCACTACTATACTCCATTCTTATGGAAATGAGGCATATGAATGGCCCCAACTTTATCATCAAAATCCAGACTTCGCCACCACATATCAGCTCTTGGGTACATGCATGAATGTCATTGATTTTGAAATTCATGATGACCTGTTATTCCATCTGGGCCTTCTCTGTGTTCCTACAACTGAGTGTTAAAAGATAATTTGGGATTACCAATACAGTTGGATGGTAAGACATTTTGGCATGGAGAGAATTGTGGTTGTTCTACAAAAACAGTTTTTATTGGCCAAAACTTTGACAGGACGTCAAAAAGTATATCAGATCTTGCAATGTTTGTGCCATTTCCAATCCATCGATTAAGAAGAAAGGCTTATACACCCCTCTTCCTACTCCTGATAAGCCTTGGGAATCCATCTCAATGGATTACATGTTTGGCCTTCCATCCACCGAACAAGGAAATGATTGTGTATTTGTGGTCGTTGATCGGTTTTTGAAGATGGCCATCCTCACATCCTACAAGAAGAATATCGCAGTGGTAGATAATACCAAGCTCTTCTTCGAATGAGTATGGGTCCATTTTAGGATACCACAAACCATCATCTCTGACTAACACAACATATTCATAAACAAATTTTGGTTGAGTCTCTAGTCATTGTTGGACACCAAGTTCACTAAATCCATTACCTTCCACCCCCAAACATACGTCCAAACAGAGGTCGTCAATCGAATGATTGTGCACATCCTATTCATGTAAAAATCCAAGAATCCATGTACATGAGATGGTATTATCCCCTATGTTCAACACGGTTACAACAGGGCTCTCCATAGCTCCACCGACCATAGCCCATTTCAGTTGGGGCTGGGATTCCAACCCTTGGGTCCCATTGATGTTTCACTACTTCTTGCCACCACGCAAACAAAATATTCCCATGTTCAGTATGAGACTGACAAAGCCACCAGATTCATTCAGCAGATTCATCACATCCACCAATAGGTCCATGAGATTTTGCATAAAATCAATTCTAAGTACAAACAGCGCCTTGATCAACACAGGGTACCACACTAGTTTCAAGTTGGAGACAAAGTTTGGTTACATTTGTAGAAGGAGTATCTTAAAGGGCCCCATCAGAAGCTTTTCCCACTTCATTATGGGCCTTATGCTATCACCAAGGTTGTGGGTAGCAATGATTTTGAGCTCAACACTCCACCCTTCCTTGGCTTGCACCCAGTGTTCAATGTGGACCTCCTTCAACCATATTTCCCACCATTATTGGACACTTGAAAGATAAAAGAATGACTGACACCAACATAGCTCAACCCTGAATGCATGGCACAAGCATCCAATAATCATATAGTGGACACACAGGTCAAGGGCGCTCGTTGTTATAGCAAGATTTGTCTCATCCCATGCAATCTTGCACAAAAGGCCTTTTTCCATTTCCCTATGCAGACTTTTCATCCCTTTTTGCAAATCCCAGAGCTAAAAACACAATTTTTCCACATATACACACCTTTCCTACTATACACATGTGTATATGCAGGTTGCACCACTACAACCCGCGTACATCAGGAAATGTGCCCAAAATTGAAAAATAGTGTCTAGTTTCCATGTCACGACATGAGATCAATGATGCTTGGCCATCTATATACTGGAAACATTTTGTCTCAGCCCTTCAGATCCACTTGAAGGCTATAAATGGGCCAATTACGAGCTATGGAAAAGAGGAGAAATAATTCAACTTTGAGAGCAAAGTTACTCTAGAGGAATTATTCACTTCACATTGAGTCTATATCCCTTTATCCTTTAAGTCTTAACAAATTGTTCAACCCCCAAGCTCTTCCCTTTCTGATTGAGAACTTCATTGTCTCTCTTACATGATCTTGACTTTGGTGGAGGATTGAAGTGTTGGAGGCCCAGCTGGAAGGAACTTAGTTTCTCAGTTCCGAACTGTGCCGACACAGAAGTATGTAACTTATTCACTTATGTTGATTATATCTTAATAGAAATACTAGTTTCTTGTCCAATTGATATCTTACAAATATTTGAATTATTATTCCATGGGATTATTTGTTATGAATGTTGATGGATTATTCTATTGAACGTGCTAACATCATATATTATCACCATATGATTGCATTGCTTGGTTGTTGAGGACTAGTTGTCAGTTTATTGCTTTGGGTCAAGTGCTCAATGGTGGACTTCATCGAACGTCTAGACGAGGCAGGCCTTTTATCTTGTCTTGCTAGCATATTTTTTTATATAACATACTTGAGAATAGATTTGATTTATGCAGTCATTTTCATCTGTTATGTTTTACCCCTAGCCATAGAGAGAGTTTCCTCATAACAGAATTGGCAACCATACTGGGGAAATAATCTTCTTTTTGTGGGGTTTGTACTATTTTTCTCCTTAGATTTCTCTCATTTATATTGAGTTTATTGTCATATGATTTCTTGACAACCTCTGTTCACTCTGGGTCAGAGTCTTTCAACCTTCTCCTTAGCCTAGTTGTGTTTTGACACATATATGCAGGTTTTTTCTTGACAGTTGCGTACATACGCATGATGTCCTTCTGCAATCTATGTACACACACGCTTTTCCCTTGAACAATCACGTACATCAAACTCTTTTTCTTGTTTGATGGGTTTGGTGGTTGCTGGGTAGGTTTTGATGATTGTTGAGTCTTCTTGGGTCTCTATAGTGACTGTTAAGTGTATGTGGAATGACAAGAAACCTGTCTTTCGTTGAATTTTTGGGCGGTGCCTTCCTCGTCATCTTTTCATTTTGATTGTCCTTGTACATTGGGTTGGGTGTTTTTCTCCTTGATATCCTACTTGGGTTGTCTCTGTCTATACACAGTAGAGCCTTTATATATCAAGATGTTGTTCAGTCCTTGCATTTTATTTTTTCTTATATTGAAAATACAAAAATATTAGGCATTTTACATTGATTGGAATTTTGATATTTTGAGTCTTTGTCATTTACCTTAGTGCATGTAAATAAATATTTCATTTTTATTTAGAATTGTAGAATTGAATTGAAAATTGCATTTTTAGAAGTCATATCATTTATTGAAAATTGATGTTAGGACTTTGGATTGTTTTCATATTCATTTATTTTATTTGATGAGCCATAACAACACTAGTTTCACGACCGCACATTTTGAGTAAGAAATGCCATTAAAATTAACGCTATAATTTAAAATTGATTAATAACTATTTTATTTTCTAGGGTGCACAAACTAGCTTAGGATTTAGTGCCTTGGAATAGGATTTTGTGAGTAAACTTCTCCAAGGCTATTAAATCAACATATGTGTCTGACTAAGTGAGTGGAGAAATACATTGTATAATTGGTAATATTAGGAGGCTCCGCTTACACCATAGTTAAGAAAAAGGTCGCGTGAGATCATTTGAAGGGATATCCCCCCGATAACTTCATAGCGTCAGATATATTTCTGGGGATCTATTCGTATATGGGTATATTGCTAGTGCCTTTACCTCCATGAGAGGTGGTGCTTTCGAGGTTTTTGGATTTTCTACCATTCCCATAAGGTGGACCTGACTTACGATTGTTCGTTTTTGCATCGGTTATGTTGTGGGTTCTTAGTTGCTTGACTTAGGTGCCACATAGGTTACTTGCAAGGGTTATTTTGCAAGTACCATAGGTCAAATAAGGGTCGGACAACACACACCTTTATGGAGTATTACCTCTCCAGGGGAATTCAACCAACTAGTTGTTAAGCCCATGAGGACCCTTACAACTCATTATGATACCTCCAATCTTTAGCAGGGAGTCTCAGATCCCTCTTGGGTGAGGCATACCTACTTTAGGGAGGGAGGCCCCTTTCATCCACTTTATCCTTTTTTTGTGCATATTGGTCATTTGATTATTTTTGGTGTGATCTTTGATTACCAGTTGGCCTTAGGATTTGTTTTTATATATTGTGTCTTAAGTCATCGTGGAGTCAAATCATATTCCCCATTCGTCTCGCCGCTTGTTATAGTTACCATCGAATTTTGAGTTTTTTCCTTCTAAAAGGAGTAGAGTTATTAAACGTGGTACACACACCTCCACTTATTAAACTTATGATTCTACAAGGATGAGTATTAAACTGATTCATCAAAATACTGGGAGCCCCTCGACTCCAACACATACTATAGTTAATGGAACCCCTTCGACTCCTACAACCACAATGGTTGTAGTGTCGGAGGGATCTATCATAATTGTTTCCCATCCTATAGTGAATGCTAAACCTATTGCCACGAACCCATTTGGGTCACTTGATCACTCACTGGGATATAATGTCCAGTCCATCCCGATGGCCTCTAGTCCTTTTTCCTATGGTATGCCAAATTTTACTTCACAGTTTTCAAACTCCATCCTAGCCGCTGGCCCTAATGCTAGCATTAGACTTGGGAGCACAACTCCTCCTTATAATCCATTCCCATTTGGTGGCTTTTATATCCCTCAAATGACTCCTACCATGGGAGGCATTCCTTCTTTTAACCCTAGGTCAAACCTTCTTTCTTCTAGGTGGATTAAAGAACCTGGCATACAATATTCTACTCAAGTTTTTTCCTTTACCCTCACCTCATAAGTGTTGATTCCGACCAAAAAATTTGGCATGATGAATCCACCTTGATCATCCATATTCACACCTGGAGGAGGTTAGTTTGACACCTTGGGCAACCCCCAACTCGAAGCCACTCTAGTTGGGGGTAGTTTTCATAACCCTCATCAGAAAATTGCTACTGGAATGGTTCCCAACTAATCTCTTATGAATTATTCTGGAAGAGGGTCTTACAATCCCAGACAGGTCCATGGTTCTTACCAGAACCCTAGATGGGTTGCGATTCCCCAAACATAATCTTTCCAGGGAGCTTGGGGCTAGATGCCACAACTCGGTCTCCCTTTTCTGGCCATGCTCAAACAACCAGACTTGTCTAAGTTGATGAATGAACATATGTGTCATGATCCTACATGGCCCCTGTTCCCACCAAAATTCCTTCGGATATTCTGAAATACAAAGGAAATAATGGCGAGGATCCTGGTGATCACATTACCACCTTTCACCTATGGTGCTCTTCGAATTCCCTTAATGATGATTTCATTCGGTTAAGATTATTTCAATGAAATCTCATTGGGGTTGTCGTGAAATGGTATATCAAGCTACCTAGGGGGGCATATGGTACCTTTAGCCAGATGGTGCTAGTCTTCCTTAACTAGATCCAATTGCCAGTTCATTACGATGTTGGCCAAGAACTTCTGTCAAATTTACACCAGGACAAAGCCACTCATATCTCAGATCACATCCAGGAGTGGCATAGACAGAAAAGGTTGATCAAAACATGCATACCCTGAGACTTTTTATTAGAATGGTTCCTTAAGTATTTACAACCTACTATTTCGAAGGATGTTGCTACATCTGGGGTTACATCTAAGGAAGAAGAAATATTCAAAGCCTAGCAGTTAGATCTTATATACGCTCAATCTAGGATGTTATACAAGATTCTTTTGGATGACCTGAGTTCAAACTATGACCCTAGACAAAAGCTCGAACCTCATGTCGATGGCATTGTAGTCTCCACCAGTGTGAAATCCACAGACTCGATGAGAAGCCATTTGGAAGAGTTGTCTCTAAACTAGTCTGTAAGAGGGCCAAATTTATCTGTGTAATACCCCAGGTTGAGCCCCTATGAAATGTACTAATTTATGTAGGCTAGTGAGACGAGTGTTGATAAACTGGTAGGCTTATGTGTTATTAATAAAAATTATATGTAATTATGTAGATCATTAATAAAAATTATACAAATTTTTGTATATGTAATTATGTAGATCATTAATAAAAATTATACATTGTTGCGTGTAGACCAACCATGAAGAAAGAGTGATGGGGGATGAAGCTCCACTAGGTAGGGAAATGGATATGACTGAGATTCTAGGAAAGAGGGGCTAAGCTAGAGGGCTTAACCCAAGGGAATATTATAATATATTCCTGAAAAATGAAAATATTAAAGTGGGGAAAAATAAACCCAGTTATTCTAAATTCCTCAGAAAGGGAACAAATGCTAAATGGAGTGCAGGCAGCTCCAGGAAGATAGATGTTGACCTGGGCGCATGCATTTAAAGATGGAGAGTAATCTCATTGGGGGGGGTTCGCTTCCATTCTCCTATCCTTCACCTAAACTCGCTGGCCTCCATCGTCGATCTCTGCATCTTTCACACACCTATGAAACAAGTAACCCATGAAGTTGATCTATGTTTTCTTATGAAGAACAACGTATTTGCACTTGTCAGAGCCGTGTTGTTCCTTATCGAATTGTGGTTGCTACCATTCCCTGATCTATATTGAACCTTTCAATTGTCCTCACTTGCTAGAATTGAGTTGAAGTTCGTTGAAGAAGCAGGTTTTCAGGTTTGTGGTTGAAGAGATAGGTGGCCATGCTTGTGAGAATCTCTCTCTAGGTGAGAGAGTTTTCTGGGAAGTGATTTTCTCCTAAAAGGAGTCCAGTACCAGCTACAGAACTATGAGAATTCCTTATACAACCTATTGCCAAGACCCTGAAAGGGGAAGTGGATCAACCGATGGATTGTGGAACAACAAAGGTGAATATTCCTTGGGTGGAACATGCATGTGGGGAATGAGAGTACATGAGTAGTAGGCATAAGAAGGCTCTTGGAAAGAACACTTCCAGTTTCACTGTGAAGTCTCATGTAACCTCAGCCTAGTCTAGGATTCCCTACCCTCGGTGGAGCTTAGTACGAGCTCGGGGGTGACCCACTACTGAGTGTTATGAGCAACGTGGTCTAAGGATTGGAGGTTTGTGGAAGGCTTGGACACAGTTGGTGGATCTCAATTAAAAGATAAGTATTCATTTCCCCTATTCATTCACATGCTATGTAATTATATATGTTTTTACATCTATGGTTTTGTCTGAATTACTACATGTACGATTTTACTGTTATTTCTGCATCAGTCTATGTATTAGCATAATATGTTGTTTGTCTATGGTTTTATTTATAGGAATATGATAATTTTAATTTCTACGAGATAGCATGGCCCGATCTGGGTGGTTGGGGGTGTTAAAACAAATTGGTATCATAGCAGTAAGTTCCCCTGTGGCGTTGCCTGACGTGTTGCGTGGTGGGGATGTCACAAATTGGTATCAGAGCCAAGGTTTTAGCACTGAGCCTGGATGGGACATGTTAGTGGGAGCCAAATAAAAAGTTTTGGGAAATAATTTTTGTCCAATTGGACAAAATTGAAGTTTAGATCCCAGTTTTTTACATTGAGCCTGAATTCGACCTTATACGTGGTTATAGAATCGAAAGCTCAGAGTGAATTGTTGTTGAGAAGGACAAAAATTTGAATTTCAAAACATTCTAGAGTCCCAAGAGAACAATTGTATTGTGTTCGGAAACACAAGAGGTGTAGCAAGAGAAGGGCCAAAGCCTGAAACTCCGAAGCCTTGGAGGAGATCTACACCATAGATCTAGGGAGAAACCTTACTGTTATATCAAGACAAGAGCTGAAGGTAAGATGCGTGGTGAAGAGTGGTTCAGATTCATCAAATCTACACGCAAGTGGTTGTGAGAGGTATATCTCATGACAGATCATAACTTTAGAGTTCGGTGGTTGGGAGAAGTGGGGTGTGTTGGTGTAGAAACCGTCGAAGCCCGAAGTCCCGAAGTGAAAGAGTAGAAGTGGCATGGTAGGATGATGTCACCAATTGTGAGATGGAACTTCCTAGACATGCCACATGCCACTACCTTAGTTGGTGACATATGTACTATGTAGACTTGGAAGGTAAGGAAGTTCGGGAGTCTGGCATTCGAAAGAATTTGAGTTTGCAAGTGTAGAATCTTCCAAATTCCTGGAGTTCCGAAGCCTCGAAGAGCTGAAGTAGTGAGTCATGATGACATCACCTGAAGGTGTTGTGGACCTCTCCTATACTGCCACGTGCCCCCACCTGGAATGTTGACAACTATACTATGTGGGCCCCGAGGTTGCATAACATAGTTAAAGTTTGGCAGGCCCACACTAGCATTGATCACCATACATCAAGATCGACGATCAGGAGGCATTGCGAGGACCCAAATTGCAAGGGAGTTAATTTCCCAGGGTGGTCCCACAATCCAAACCAAGGTTTTATTGAGGGGTTATGTGTCAACATCAGAGAAATTGCGAGATGAATGACAGGTTACTCCAAACCACGGATGCATGCCCCACAATTCGAAAGGCGTTAAGTGATGTGACTATTCAGTAGCGTAGTTCAAGTATGAAAACTATGGGTCCCACTAGACACATGGCACCAATTCGGAAGTCAAGAGACTTGACACTCTAGAAGAATGGTTCATAAGGAATGAAAGGAAGAACCTTTCAAAAGTTTTGTAACACCAAGGTGATGAGACGTAATGACGTCACCAAAGGTGACATGGAATTGTTCGGATATTAATGGTTTAGGGTGTTGGGGGTGTGCGGATGTGAAATCCTCTAAAGTCCCGAAGCTCTGAAGTCCTAGAGATCAGATGCCCGAAGTTCCATAGCGAGTGTTTATCATTAGATGTTGGATAGTCCTGGATTGGTGATCCACCCTACTTCGTGAGTTCGTCAATCCAGAACTCCGAGAGAATTATTTTGATGTGCTCTAAAAACCTCTGAAGCCAGAGCCTGAATTTTCAAGGCTCCGTATAAGTGACCAAATCATAAGCGTTGGGTCAAATCCATGGTCATATGTGAACCAAGGGCCGAAGAAAAGGGGGCTAGCACTCGAAATTTGTGGCAGAACAAAACAAGGCTTAGAGATTGAAGCCAAAGGAGCTTGACCAACCAAGACCTGTAGAAAATGGAATCTGATATTGTTTTGTTGAATCAGATTAGTTTACTTTTGGAAAAAAATTATTAAATTTTGATGGTCTGACAAAACTCGGTTGACTACACATTTTGTAGAGTTAATGATTGTCAGAACCAAACTGAATTGTCGTGTAGTGAAGAGAAATGGAGGGGGAACATAATTCTTTCAGTTCAGAGAATGAAGCTAGAGGAATGGATGTCCATTTGGGATTTGAAGGACCGAACTCCAATGGGAATGGAGAAGAGATAGATAAGGAGGGAAACATGATGAAAATCATTGAAATATTGCAGATATATGTCCAAAATTATCGAGTAGATAACAGAAATCCCATGAAAGCTAGGGAACAACAGGGAGAATTCAACATAAAGTTGATACAGAGCTTGGAAAGGATAAAAAAGAAATTGGATAAGGAGAGTGACTCCAATAAATCAGGAAGTCACGGGTTCCCTAATGAGAAGAGGAAATCAAGGAATGTTGGCAGACACCATCATCACTCCCAAGGGAACTTCAAGAGCAAGACACACAGTAGTTCAATCCCATATCCTACCAGAAAGCATAAGAGATCTAGAGAAGATGAACTAAAGGGTGAAATGAACAAAATCAAACCGCCTACATTTGATGGAGAGCACCAGAAGGAGGAAAATGTTGAAACATGGCTTCTTGGCATGTGGAAATATTTCCAATTGTAGAATTATTCCTCTCATGTAGAAGGAAGAATTGAAATGTATCAACTGAAAGGAAAGTCATCCATGTGGTGGGATCAACTTGTGTAGGTGCAACATATTAAAGAGAAAAATGTTACTTGGAAGGAATTCAAGAAACACTTTGAAAATAAATACTTAAATAAGAGATACTATGATAGAAACATGAAAGAGTTCTTTGACCTCAAGCTGGGTAGCATTACCATTGATGAATATGAAAGAAGGCTTTTGGAATTGTTGAAGTATGTCCATTTCATCAAAGATGAGACTGTCAAAATTCAAAGGTATCGGAGTGGACTGCCATCTTCCATCAGTGACTAGATCCAGCATGATGATCCTAAAATTATGGAAGAAAATATAAGGAGAGAAAAATGTTGATATGAGCAGCAAAGAGAAAATCCCACTTTCCATAAGGCTTGGGAGGACAAGAAGAAGTTCAAGAAAGAGTAGAGGCAGAAGGGAAACAAGCCTCCCTTTTTCAGAAATAGTCCTTAAGGACAACCATATTTTAGAGATCAGAGAATGGCTGAGGTAGGGGGACAAGGGCCAAGGAATACTCCCATTCAATGTTAGTCTTGTCAGGGAGACCACAAGTATAGAGATTTTCCCCACAAAAATAGAAAAATGAGATTTGTCCATAATGTTCAGCAAGCATAAATAGTGGAGGACATGGGAAGTAGAATACCAAGGATCTATGCAGCCCTAGACAACAAGCAAGCTGAATTTCAATCACACATGATTGAACTTGAAGGCATGATCAATAACCATGCATTTACTATTTTAATTGATTCAGGGGCTAGTCATAGTTATATAGATCCCAAAATGGTGGAAAGTTTGCATTTGCCAAGAAACAATCATAGAAACTATTGGTTAGTGCAGCTGGCTACAAGATCCAAAAGAAAATTTACTGAAATGGTTAAGTCATGTCTCATGGACATGAATGGACTAAGCACAAGGGAATATTTGAACATCTTACCTTTAGGTTCCTATGACTGTATAATTGGGATGGATTGGTTGGACCAACACCATGCCATTTTAGACTTCCATAACAAGGAATTCACTTTCTTGGATGAGGAAGGAAATCGAAGAATATTCCAAGGAATTTCCAGAGCAATTGCTATCAGAGAAATCTCAACAATGCAGCTTAAGAAGTCCTACAAGAAAGGCTGTCAAATATTTGTAGCCCATATGGAGGAAGTATCTAAGGATAAAGTACCAAATATTAAGGATTATGCAGTCCTGGAATATTTTGAACATGTTTTCAAGGAGGTACTGAGACTACCTCCAAAGAGAGATATTGATTTCTCCATAAACTTGATGCCTGGAGAAGCTCCAGTGTCAAAAAATCCTTACAAAATGAGTACACCAGAGCTGAAGGAACTGCAAATGAAGCTTGAAGAGATTCTGAAGAAGGGGTATATACACCCAATTGTATCACCTTGGGGTGCCCCAGTCTTGTTCGTGAATAAGAAATATGGGACATTAAGATTGTGCATTGATCTCAAATAGTTGAATAAGTTGGCTGCAAAGAACAAGTATCATTTTCCAAGTATCAATGATATCTTTGATCAGTTGAAGGATGCCAAGATATTTTCAAAAATAGATCTCAGGTCAAGGTACCATTAGGTAATGATAAAGGATGAAAACATCAACAAGACCTCCTTCAGAACAAGGTATGAACATTATGAATTCATAGTGGTGCCATTTGGGTTATCAAATGCACCTGCTGTTTTCATGGGCCTAATGAATGTTGTATTCAGAAAATACCTAGACAAGTTTATCATAGTATATTTGAATAAAATATTGGTTTATTCCAAGTCAACGGAAGAGCATGAACATTATCTAATGATGGTGTTGTAGGCGCTAAGAGAGAACCAACTGTATGCCAAATTGATCAAGTGCTCATTTTATCAAAATTAGATCCATTATTTGGGACATATCATTTCAGAGGAAGGGATAGTCATGGACCTTGAGAAGATAGAGGCAATTATGGGATGGTCATAACCTAAGCATGTGTCAGAATTCATATCCTTCATGGGTCTAGCGAGCTATTACAAAAGGTTCATTTCAAGGTTCTCAATAATATCTCACCCCATCACTTCCTTGCAAAGGAAGGGGAATAAATTTCAATGGATAGAAGAATGTGAGAGAAGCTTCCAACAATTGAAGCAGTTGTTAACCAATGCTCCAATTCTAAAGATTGTAAATCCGAATGAGTATTTCTTGGTTTGCACGGATGCATGTAAGGAAGGACTAGGAGGACTCCTCAGCCATAATGGGTTTGTAATATGTTAGGAGTCTAGAAAATTGAAAGAGCATGAAAGTCTCTATGCCAATCATGATTTGGAGTTGGTAGACTTTGTACACGCTCTAAAGAAATGGAGACATTACCTCATCAGAAAGAGGTTTGAACTTAGGAAAAAACATCATAGTATGAAGTATCTATTTGATAAACCAACTCTGAATGCTAGGCATTGTAAGTGGTTGGAATTCCTCTGTGGGTATGACTTTGATATCAAGCACATCAAAGGAAAGGAGAAAAAAGTGGTTGATGTAATCAAAAGGAGAGTGCATGAATTGCATGTTACAACCATTAGCATGTATCAGACGAATCTTCAAGGCAGAATCTCTAAGGTTGCAAATTCAGATTTGCAGTACATGGAATTAGTAGCAAAATTGCAGCAAGGTGAAATGTAGCAAAAGGTTGAGGATTATGAATTGGGAATTGATGGAATCCTTCGGTAAAGAAACACAGTCTATGTACCCAATTATCTGGAATTGAGGAGAGTTATTTTTAAAAATATCCATAATGTGCCTTATGTGAGACACCCAGGATATTAGAAAAGAGTTTTAGTGGTCAAGAGTGAATATTATCGGCCATGCATGAAGTAGGATATTGTTGAATACGTAGGTAAATGGTTAGAATGTAATAAGTTCAAAGTGGAACATAGGCACCCAGATGGTTTTCTACAGCCATTACCCATTCCTGAGTGGAAGTGGGAATTGGTGACAATGGATTTTATCACAGGATTACTCAGAACAAATAAGAAACATGATTCCATCATGGTGGTGGTGAATAAGTTTACAAAAGCTACCCATTTTATTCCATTGAATGTTAGACAACACATGTATTCCAACAGAGGATGAACACCTTCAGTAACCACTCACATAACTAGATCAAAGATCAACACATCGATGTTTTCACGTGGTAAAACCCCTATGGGGAAACATCCACGACCCCAGCCAATGCGGCCACTTGGAGCAGTTTATTAATGAAAAAGAAAAAGAATGCAGAGAGATTTTACAATAGATTTTCTCACAATCGATCATCGGCAAATGACCCTCCATGCTCTTTAAATAGATATCATGGACCAATTGGGTGTTAAGACATAGATCAATGGCCTTTAAGATTGAGGAGAGTATGAACCGTTGGATCACTCTATGTCCAGAACATATCGTGACCATCGGATTTCCTAACTACAAATGCATACTAATGCATAATAAAGAAACACACTAAGAAACACACTTTTACCTAACGACATATTAGACCAAGTAGATCTTAACTAACTCCTAAGTGTCTAAATATCCTAACATCCCCCCTTAAGAACAACTTGGGATATGATTGAAGGATTTAAAATGTTGACACAATAAGAGAGGGAATGAGGCATTATAGCCTATTCCCCCTTAATGATAGATTCATGAACTCCTAACATAGATCAAAGTTTGGAAAACTTCACTTCTATAAGAGACTTTGTGAAAATGTCTGCAGCTTGATCTTATGTAGGGAAAAAAAACACTCCAATAACTTAATCATGAATGAGTTTTCTGATGAAGTGCATGTGTATCTCGATGTGCTTTCTACGTTGATGTTGAGCTGGGTCTTTGGCGAGCTTGATGGCACTCTGATTGTCGCACCAAAGGTTGGTCCGATGTTGTTGATCGAATACAAAAGATGAAAGGATATGTCGAAGCCACAAGGCTTCCGAACTTGCATTTACTGTTGCTCGGTACTCTACTTCTGCTGAAGAAAGTGCAAGATCTTGTTGTTTCTTATAGGCCCAAGTGACAGGTCATGAACCAAGGTTGAAAACATAACCTGCAGTAGAATTTCGATCATCAGGGTCATCGGCCCAATATGAATAAGTGAAACCAACCAACAAAGGAGTCCTCCCTGAACTATAATGTATCTCGAATTGAACTGTACCACGAACATAGTGAAGTATCCTTTTAGCTTGTTTCCAATGGCTTTCATGGGGTGTTTTCATATACTAGGCAACAAGACCAATAACAAAGGAAAGATCAGGACAGGTATGAGTCAAGTATAAGATGCTACCAACTAATTGACGGTACGGGTTGGCATCAACTTCAGGAGACGTGCAAGTGGCAGTAATCTTGAATCCAGACTAGAAGGGAGAAGGGGTTGGTTTACAATCATCCATGTGAAAGTGACAAAAAAGGTCACAAGCATACTTATACTAGGAAAGAAAAATTTCTTCATTGGTTTGCAAAACTTGGAGGCCAAGGAAATAGTGCAAAAAACCTAAGCCTATCATTTCAAATTTATTCTTAAGGCTGGTTTTCACATGGTTTAAATGTTTTGGGTCACTACCAGTGAGGATAAGGTCATAAAAATAAAGGACAAGGATTATGAGATGGCTTCCTACTTTCTTGTTATAAACATCAAGATTAAAATGGCATCTAGAGAATCCGATGTCAATAAGAAAGTTTTCCATTTTGGCATACGAAGACTGGGGAGCTTGCTTAAGACCATAAAGAGATTTCTTAAGGCAAAAAATAAGGCTAGAGTCATTCTGGACATAGCGAGGAGGTTGTTCCATGTAGATTTATTCTTTCAAATCTCCATGCAAGAAGAAGGATTTAACATCCATCTGATGGACCTCCCATTTATGTGAGGCAACAAGGGAAAGAACAAGGTGGATGGAATTCATTTTGGCTATAGGGGAAAAGGTTTCATTATAGTCAATTCCTTCAACTTGGGAGAATAATTTGGAAACTAACTGAGCCTTGTGTCTTTCAACACTTCCATCAGATGCATACTTAGTTCTGTAGACCCATTTACATATGAAAAGTTTTCTTCCTTTTGGAAGAGGTACAAGATCCCAAGTATTTTTTTCCATTAAAGAACGATACTCTTCATTCATTGTTGTATCCCAATCTGGATGACCTGAAGCTTCTGCAAATGTCTGTGGATCATGAGTCTTTGAAACTTGAGCTAAAATAGAAGAGTCTCTCTCTCTCCGAATGTGTTCAACGTTGATATGAAGGATCAACGAAAAGATCACCAACTACTTCTCATGTTGAACGGACCCTTCTAGGAAGTGGTGGAACTGGTGCTTGTTTAGGTTCAAAGGACTCATCTGGAGGAAGGTCAGCAGGCGAAGGTGGTTTTTCATACTCAATGTCATCATCTAAAGAAGAAACCAGAATAAGAACAAAAGAAGGCACAAACGCCGAAGATGGCTTGCTGGACGAAGAAGGCACAACCACCGAATTAGGCTCGCAAGCCAAGAGATTTTCATCAAATTTAACATCTCTTCTAAGAATAATTTTATTACAATGTGGTTTAAGAAGTCTATAACCTTTGACATCTTCAGAATAACCAACAAATATACACTTCTCACTTTTAGGATGCAATGCTTTCCTTTTCTCATCAAGAATGTGAGCTCATGCTATACTGCCAAATACACGGATGTGACTTACATCTGGTTTAATTTTAGTCCAAGATTCTTTAGGTGTTATATTTTTAAGATCCTTTGTGGGAGTGTTATTAACTATGTTATTTGCACAGTTGATTTCTCCTGCCCAATATTTTAGACTTAAGCCCTTAGATTGGATCATACAATTAGCTATTTCTTTTAATGTGCAGTTCTTTCTCTCAGCAACACCATTTTGTTGTGGTGTATATGGAACAATGTGTTGCATTTGGATGCCCTGTGTAGTGCAGTAACTTGTAAAATTATTGTTCGCATATTCGCCTCCATTATTTGTTCTTAACTTTTGAATTTGATTTCCTAATTTCTTTTCTACAAGGGTCTTGTAGGCCAAAATATTGTCAAAAACTTTCCTCTTAATTTTTAAGAAGTAAACCCAAGTACGTCTGGAAAAATCATTAATGAAATTTAAGAAATACTTGCACCCAGAAAAGGAAGGAGAAGAAAATGGACCACACAAATCACTGTGAACAATATGCAAAGGGACCGATGCGTGCTAAGAGGCACGTTTGTCAAAATTGTCTTGATGATGTTTGTCGAGAATAGAACTGGCACAAAAACCATCTCTACATGAAACAAGAGGAAGACTAGTCACTATTTGTTGATTACATAGTTTCTACAATGAGCGATAGTTTAGATGACCAAACCGCTCATGCCAAATTTTTCTCAAGTCATCGCTATGAACAACAAAAACTGATGAAAAAGTTGATGACCCAAAGTTGTCAAACTTGTACAACCTGGTAATATCATCAACAATTCCAATTGCAAGAACATGCTTAGAATCTTTTAGATCCTCCATTAAAACTTGGTGAGGTGAAAACTCTACGGTTTTACCTTCACCTTAATGAATGATTTGATATACTGATAGAAGGTTACAAGTAAGACTTGGAACACATAATACATCATTGAAATGACCATTATCTACTTGAACTTTTCCAGATCCTACAACACTAAGAGATCTATCATCACCAACAAATATTTTCTTGGTGTTACATTTATTTAGAGCAGAAAATATGGCTTTATCCTTATCCATATGATAAGATGCTCCTGAACCAATAAGCCACTCATCAAAAGAAGAAGTAGAACTTGTGTTGAAGGATAAACCAAAAGAGAAAAGTGCATGTCCATGAGAATAAGAAGAAGAAGTATGTTCAATATCGATGTTGTGCTTCTTCATCATTGCTTCTAAAGCTGCCATATTCTTGAAACATTTGGACTCATCATGACCATCTTTATCACAAAAGTTGCAATGTCTGTCAGCCTTCTTATTTTTATATTTTGCTATGTTTTCACCATTAGGAGCTTAAGCTATCTGAGTGGGTTTTGGACCCTTATATTTCTTGTTGTTGTAGCAAGGATGTTGCTTCTTGGGATACTTGGGTTTATCTTTCTACTGGGCAACTAAGGCTTTGTTAGAGGTACATGTGGTGTTGATCACTCCAAGTTGTATAATATTATCTTCCTCTCTAATCAAAGCAACACAAAAGGACTCAAGAGTGGGTTTTTAAAAATCTTTCCGTAGAGCCTCTCTCATGGAATAAAAGGTATATACAAACACAAAATATGCACTACCTAGCTTAGGAAGAATAAGATAGATGCAAAGCTCTTCCTCCATTTTTATCTTACATTCTTCACATAAAACTCTGGTTGTTTTAAACTTATATATAAAGTATCCAAGGCAAGAAAAATCACTTGGACTCAAGGTCAATATTTGATTTTCTAACTGCTGTGCTTGAATAATATTGAGTTTACCAAACACAGATTCAATCTTGACCCAATCTTCTTCGGGGTCATCAATTTCTTGAAGGTGGTACCTTAAATCGGGAGAGATGGATATTCTGATTAGTCCACATTCTTTTTCACTCCTATTATCCCATTTGGATTTCTTATAATCATCAATCGGTTCTTTTTCCTTTCCCAAGGTAATCCGGTACATGCCTTTACTTCTTAATAAATCTTCCATATGAGATTTCCATTGGAAGTAGTTGTTGCTGGTAAGCAAGACATTACTTGTAGAATCCATATTAAATATACAGATAATGTGTATTTAAAAACTGAAACTGATGATATGGATGGAAATATCTCAAAAAGTTATGCGTTTTTAAAAAAAAAACGGCACTGAAAACGGACTTCCGATATGAGAGTTATGTCATTTTAAAAAAGGCATAAATGGTAACCAACTGACCATGTGATAGTGTAAGTTTCTTTATGAAGTGACCCAATTTTATAAACAGAAGTGGGGATCACTTTTACAATGAAGTTACTTTATAATAGAAAAAATGCATGCAAAATAAATAACTCTAAAATAAAATATTAAAGCTACTTATAGTGATTCACTTTTATACTTGAAGTGAAATACACTTTACAATTTTAGCATGAACTTTTTCAAAAAAAGTAACAAAAGAGAGACTTGAAGTCAAAACCTCTTACTTAATAAGGCAAGTTTTAACCAAATGGTCAAGCAAAACATATTGTAATGTTCAGAAGGAGGATTGGGGGTGTTGTTTTTCTTGTTGTTGTTGTCGTTGTTGTTGTTGTTGAGTGTGCTAAAAAAAACTCTTTTCGCACACGAAAAAAACTTCTCTTCTCGATGACAACAAGGGTTAGATCTCGGTTACCTTACCCGGAAGATGCACCTTTTTCTATCTGTTTATGATTTTCCAAGATCGCACAGGGTGCAGGGAAAATAGAATACACAAATATAAAAGAGTAGCAACTTGGAACTAAATAATACAAAACCAAAATAAAACCAAAATACTACTCTACAAAAAATTAAAAAATGCGTATTCAAGCTTTATACCTCTGGATCTGACTGTAATGGTCGTATCTTGGGAAAACATAAACCTTTTCGAGTGAAACAAAAAGTGTTACTAAATGAAATGAGTGCTCTGGATGCAATGGAAAAGTTATCTCATCCCAGAAATGGATGGAAATGACATAAAATGAATATGAGGCAACTCAGCTTCACGATCTCGATCTACAACAGGAGCGATTCTTCAAACAGGGTATGATACCATGTTCGACAACACAAGTATTCCAACAGAGGCCAAACACCTTCCGTAACCACTCACATAACCAGATCAAAGATCAACACACCGATGTTTTCATATGGTAAAACCCCTATGGGGAAACATCCATGACCCCAGCCAATGCGACCACTTGGAGTAGTTTATTAATGCAAAAGAAAAAGATTACAGAGAGATTTTACAATAGATATTCTCACAATCGATCATCGGCAAATGACCCTCCATTCTCTTTAAATAGAGATCATGGACCAGTCGGGTGTTAAGCCACAAATCAATGGTCATTAAGATCGAGGAGAATATGAACTGTCGGATCACTTTATGTCGGGAAGATATCGTGATTGTCATATTTCCTAACTACAAATGCATACTAATGTATACTAAAGAAACACACTAAGAAACACACTTTTAACTAACGACATATTAGACCAAGTAGATCTTAACTAACTCCTAAGGGTCTAAATATCCTAACATTGAAGACTACTCACAAGGAAGTTAATGTTGTTAATATATATATGAGGGAAGTATCACAATTGCATGACATACCCAAGACAATTGTGTTTGACAGAGACCCGGAATTGACCTCAAATTTTTGGAAGGGGTTATTCAAAGGGTTCGAAAAAAATCTGAACTTCAACACTGCTTATCATCCTAAGTCGGATGGGCAGACAGAGAGGGTGAACCAAGTGATAGAATATATGTGATCGAAAAACCATCTAAATGGGAGGATTATCTACACTTGGCATAATTTTCTTACAAAAATGGGTATCAAACATCACTGAAGATGAATCCATTTGAAGCACTTTATGGAAAAAAGTTCAACACCCCAGTAAGTTGGGATAACCCAGCTGATAGGGCAGTGGTTGGACCAAAGTTTCTAAAGTAAATGGAAGAGAAAATGTTGAAGATTAAGAATAATTTGAAGGCTACCCAAGACAGGCAGAATAGTGACAATGATAAGAACAAAAACCACAGGGATTTTAAAGTGAGTGGTCATGTTTTCTTGAAAGTAAAAGCCAACAGAAGTTCCTTGAAGTTGGGAAGTTGTTCCAAGTTGGTAGATAGATATTGTGGACCATTTGAAATCCTAGAAAATATTGGTTTTGTTTCTTATATGATTGCATTACCTGCATCCATGAATGTTCATACTGCATTTCATGTGTCATTGCTCAAAAAGTATGTACCTAATCATAATAATGTGATTGACTGGAATGTGATTCAGGTGGCGCAAGAAGGCACCTTGCAAGTGCATTCGGTCCAGTGGACCTGGCATGGTCCTGAGGACGCAACATGGGATCATGAGGTTTCTATGTGGGCAGAGTGCCCACATCTTTTTGAAGAATTTTGAAATCTTTCTGATATTGTGTAATTGAGTTGCACTAAGGACAGTGAAAAAATAAGGGGAGGGGATTGTAATACCCTAGGTCGAGTCCCTCTGAATTGTATTGATGTTTGTAGGTTGGTGAGCCGAGTGTTGATAACATGGTAGGATTATGTGTTATAGGCTGAAGCTCCTGGATGCTAAGGGAAATAAACCTGATTTTTGTATATGTAATTATCTAGATCATTAATAAAAATTATACATCGTTGCGTGAAGACCAACCACGAAGAAAGAGTGATGGGGGACAAAGATCCACTAGGTAAGGAAAGGGATATGACTAATAGGATAGGAAAGAGGAGCCAAGATAGAGGGCTTAACAAAAATGAATATTATAATATATTCTTGAGAAACTCAGGCATGTGAGAAACTCTCTCCAAGTGAAAGAGTTTGTTGGGAAGTGATTTTCTCCTAGAGAGAGTCCAAAACCATATACGGAGCTATGCGAATTATTGATCTGGCCTGTTGCTAAGACCCTGAAAGAGGAATTGGAGCAGTTGATAGACTGTGGAACAGTGAATGTGCATATTCTCGGGGTGGAACATGCATGTGGGGAATGAGATTCCGTGAGTAGTGGGAATAACAAGGCCCTTGGAGAGAATCCTTCTAGTTGCACTCTGCAGTCTCCTGTAACCTTAGCCTAGTCTAAGATTCCATTGCCCTAGGTGGAGCTTAGTCCCAACTTGTGGGTGACCCACTTATGAGCGTGATGAGTATTGTGGTCTAAGGGTGGGAGGTTTGTGGAAGGTGTGCACGTAGGTGGATCTCAATCAAAATATAATTATTCATTTCCCCTATTCATTCACATGGCATGTAATTATATATGTTGTTACATCCATGGTTTTGTCTAAATTATTGCATGTATGCTTTTACTGTTATTTTTACATGAGTCTGTGTATTAGCAGAATATATTGTTTGTCTATGGTTTTATTTATATGAATATTATAATTGTTATTTCTACGAGATAGCATGGCCCGACCTAGGTGGTAGGGGGTGTTAAAACAAATTGGTATCGAAGCAGTAAGTTGTTACTCTGTGGCATTGGCCGACATGTTGGGTGGCTAGGGACATCACAGCCTCTATCTTCCAATCCCACTCAGTCGACGGATGTACATTCCATGCAATCGTCGACTAACCCAAATGGTAACCAACAAGCATGAAGGAATAAGAAGAAAGGACGTAATAATAATCGTCAGAGTGGGACGAATAATAATAAACCCAAGGACAATGATAATAATGAGAGGACGAATAACAATGTTGGTGAGGGAAAGAAAGAAAGGCGTAAGGTGAAATTTCCATGTAATCTTTGTACACACTATCATCTTACTCATTTATGCCCCAAACTTATTTTATTTTATATTATAACGAGTCTCTTATGTTTACCACCTGTCGTGATGATGAAACGTTTTCCACATAACCAACACATGGCCTCGAGCTCCTCAAATGCCAGAAATGTGGTCGGTGGAAGTCAAAACCCACCGACACAAGACAATGACTTTTTGTGCATCAATGTGGTCAATTATTAGGTTAATGTAGCCATCCAGTCTCATGATTACAGTTCTTCACAAACTGTAGCTGGTCTAGAATCTTCTCCTCCTCCAGAGGCGCCCTTGTAGATCAAAAAACTAGAGCCACTGCCTTGTATTCCAAAAGGAGTACTAAAGGTATCTACCCACAATCCAAATTCTAAAGCCTCCAAAAAGTACTCTATTGTTGAGGACTTGGGTCAAACCCCTTGTGCGATGTTGACACTGGAGGTATTCCAGATGTGTCTGTCACAGAGGAATTCATTTCTATCTACGTTAGCATATCTAGACCCTAGTGGCTCGAAATTTATCAAGTTTGACGTCACAAATGTGAATCCTCGCTTGCCTTAACATGTGGCATTCTAAATCCACATGGGATACTCAAAACATACCATCAAGTCTGTGGTTGTTGATGAAGGCATTCCAACATGTGTGATGTCCATGATCTGTTGGAAATCTCTCGGCCTTCCGACTCTCTCTCAATCTCCGACCATGTTGAATTATTTTACCGGTCATTTCTTACGCCCTCACGATATTATTCCTTCCTTTTTGGTCAATTTAGGTGGGAATACGGTAGAGGTGGATGTCGAGGTGGTTGATGCACCCCTCAATTATAACTTGTTACTAGGACACAATTGGAATTATGTTATGACTTCCATCGTATCGTCTATCTTCCGCATTCTTTGTTTTCCTCATGATGGGAAGATCGTAACGATTGACCATCTATGCTTTGTGTATGATATCCACAATGCATCTGTTGAACCAATATTGATCCCCGTGGCCAAAAATTCTCAGCCGACAACTGAGAATATCATTGTTGGAATGTAGTCATCCCTTATGGGTTCCTTCGACTTCATGACACTGATTCACCATGTTTACGCCATGCCTAGTAGGCTCATTTCGTCAGAGAGGTTTGCTCCTTTCTTCACTTCCTATTTTAAAGATCCATGGACCCTACCTTCCTCGACTTCATCTTGTGAAGGTCAGTCGTATGCTGGAATGGACATGCCACTATCGAAAACATAGATAACGTATCAAGTTGTTCCTAACTCTTATGCTGATCTCGATCCTATTACCTTGCCAACGGATGAGGATGATCCTATTCTTAAGCCCGTGTGGGCCACTTCATTGCCTTTCTCACATGACTTCATCAATGAGACTTTTCCCTCAGACGAAGCTATCATCGAAGCCATGAATGGTTCTGAGAAACCTTGGGATGATATGAATCATCACTCTTATTTTCTCCCAGAGCTTGCCAGAATTGAAAAATATGAATTTTGATCTACTTTGAGTGAGATAGTCGGTCACATCATAGTCCCACTTGATACGCACAAAATTTATGCTGAAGGAAATATAGCGAGTATCTCTCCTGCCATCACGATCAATATATCTCATACCCCTCGCAAGATTGAAAATGTACACATCGATGCAAATTGTTCGCAAGAAGAAATATTGATCTACATCGAGCTCTTCAAGGAATTGTGAGATGTATTTGCTTGGTCATATGAAGAGATGCGAGGAATCGACCCTCGAATTTTCGAGCATGAGATTATAACTTATCTGGATGCTAAGCATGTTTGACAACATATTAGAGATGTCAATCCCTGGAAGGCCCCTTCTATTAAGGCTGAGGTAGAGAACCTGCTTAATGATGGATTTATCTACCAGGTTCCTTTGACTGAATGGGTATCCAATCACATTCCTGTGAATAAAAAGTAAGTAACCATCTCTGTATGCATGTAATTTTGTGACCTGAACAAAGCCTATCCTAAAGACAACTTCTCGACCCATTTCATCGATTAGATTCTCAAAGAGTTTACGGGAATCGAATTTTTTTCTTTTATGGATGAGTTTTCAGGTTATAACCAAATTCAAATTAAACCTGAGGACCAACACAAGACGACATTTATTTTTTATTGGGGTACCTTTGCATACTGCAAGATTCCTTTCATCCTTAAAAACGTTGGAGAAACCTTCCAACATGCTATGACCTTCACATTCCCTGATCTTAAGAATATAGTCAAGCTTATCTTGACAATCTCGTTGCTCACTCTCGTAAGAGAGTGGATCACCCTAAGAACCTTCAACTAGTTTTTGAAATATGTTGTCATTATAGAATCCAGTTGAACCCTCATAAATGCATATTTTGTGTTAGGTCTGGACGTCTTCTAGTATTTTTAGGTTTTGAGACTAGGATCATGGTAGATCCATTAAAGGTTGAGGCAATACGTCGATTTCCTCCCCACGCACTATTCGACAACTTCAAGGTTTATAGGGGAAATATAACTTTTTACATCGGTTTATAGTAAACTATGCCAATATTACTAAGGGTTTCATGCATCTCTTGAAGAAGGACACCCCTTTTATCTAGGATGAGTGAGCCCAAGAATCCTTCGATGCTTTGAAGAAATCCTTAGTATCGACGCCTCTGCTGAAGTCTCATGAATATAGTAGGGATTAATTGCATTATGTCGTCGCGTCTGAAGAGACGATTTCTATGGTTTTGGTTCAAGAGGATGATGAGCTCCACAAGAATGTCATCTACTATCTTAGTCAAAATTTTGTCGATCCTGAGCTTAGGTATTCTCACGTTGAAAAACTAGTTTCGGTTTTCATTCACAAAGTCCAACGATTACGCCATCATATATTTCTTTGAAAGACTACTATGGTTTTCTATGTCAATCCATTTCAATACATCCTTACTAGGCATATCATAGGGGGGATATACAATAAATGGATTTTCATTTTACAAGAGTTTGATCTTGATTATGCTTCTGCGAAATCCAAGAAATCACTAGTCTTTGTAGAATTAATATCTGAATTCCCATGATTGGACGAGGATGTTATTCATGCCGATTCCTTTGCAGATAAATACATTCTCTTTGTCTCGTCATCCGACCCGTAGTATGGAGACATTATCCTATATCGTCAAACTTTGAAGTTCCCTCAACATCTCTCGTGGGATGACTAACGTTGTCACTGATACCAAGCTAAGAATTACATTATCATTGACGACACTTTGCATTTTCGAGGAATAGACAATATCCTGCATTGTTGTTTAACTTAGGAAGAAGCCGATTCAGTTCTAAACGATTTCCAAAGTGGCGCTTGTGTTGGTCATCTATCCATAATTGCGACAACCAACAAAATTTTGTGAGCCAGTTATTTATGTCCATCTATCTTTTGATATTTCTTTGAAGCAGTTAAGAAGTTTCACCCATGCTAGGTGTTCACTTGGAAAATGCGCTCGCACCCAACCCCTCTACATCCAATCATTACCATCAGTCCCTTCACCAAGTGGGGGGTGGACTTTGTGGATTGAAACCCAACTTTGACTCGGGGGAATAAACACGTTATTGTGGCCATAGAATACTTTAATAAGTGGGACGAGGACATTCCTACAATTAAATATGATAGGAAGATTGTCTCCTTCTTTGTATTCAATCAAATTATCGCCAGGTTCGGTATCCCGAGTGAGATTGTCACTGATCATGGAAGTCACTTTCAAAATGAAATGATGGAAGAGATAGCATCCAAGTTGGGGTTTAAACATGGTCATTATTCTCATTACTACCCCTAGGAAAATGGACAAGTAGAGGTCATCAACAAGTCTCTCAAGACCATTTTGTAGAAAACTGTCAACCATAACAAATATGACTGACATATTATGCTATACACCGCACTCTGGGCATACTGAACCTCAGTCAAGACTTCCACCGGATTTTCTCCTTTCCAGTTAGTACACAGTGTGGACTCGATCTTACCTATTGAATGGGAAATCCCTTCACTCATATTGGCATTCATGCTCCTCCCTGACACTTCCGATCTCGAGCGGCGCCTCGTACACCTAGAGAGACATGAAGAGAAACGTCGAGACACATCTACGGCTATCAAGGAGAATAAAAGGCATGTCAAGGTCCAATACGATAAGTCTGTCTGTCCTCGTTTGTAATTTTAGGGTGATTTGGTCTTGTTATATGATCAAACCAAAGAACCGTTAGGGGAAGGCAAGTTCAAACCCATGTGGCATGGTCCCTATATCATGCGACGTGTCTTAGAAAGAGGAACCTATGAGTTAGAATATTATGAAGGGAACATGTTGGTCAAGCGCAGGAATGGGATCTACTTGAAAAGGTATTATGCTTGAGCCCCAAGCTTGGGCGTAACTCTTTGTATACTAATGTAATTTAGTGTATATATCATTTCCATTTATTTTTTGTCTTCAAATTGCTTATCAAGTTTTCCCTTGGTTGGAAAAGGTCAATGGAGTCCTCGATCTAAATAGGATTCACAGACAGAGTCATTTGTCATACACAGAAATTGGCTTCCGTCGCTTGGGTGGTTTACTCACCCGAGGGCCTACTGATGTTGTCAGGTGGTGTATGCCTAGGGCCATCCACGAATAATGTGGTCGGATATAGCGTCATTATAGAACTTTTGCGCGATGCCATTTCACATGGTATTCTCTCTTTGGAGGTTTGCCTGGATTCCTAGTTAATAGTATGTCATTTGAATGGTATTTACCATGTGCACAATCCTACGTTACTCCAATGATTCCTACGGGTACGCCTTTTAGAGAGACAATTTGATTTTATTACTTCTCATCACATACCTAGGATTTCTAATCATGTATCTGATGCTTATGCTAATTTCGTTTTAGATTGGCATTTGTCACATAACTAAAGAAAAGAAAAAAGTCTCATCAATGTACACATTCTAATATAAGTAAATCCAAAAAACCTTGTTTTATATATATTTCAAAAAATATGATGTTTATAGAACAAAATTGGGGCCAACACCCTCAATACACATATATAGCCGATAAATACAAAATCCATGACATCTACGCCTATGGTGCTGAATGTGTGTCATGATAAAAAAATACGGCATTTGTGAGACACCGAAAGAGTCGCACCCAAGCCCTGAGCACGCCAACCACTTGTTGTTGCATGGCCTACAATAGATCCTTTACCTAAACCATCAGAATCCTATGTGTCAAACGAGATAGGTTTCCCTCCACCTTTTGAAGGACTCTCTTTTCTTCTCCTCCCACCACTTCATCTCCCTAGTACCTCTGACAATGTCGTGGAAGCCCGTCTCGACATCTCGGACCTACATTTGCGTCACACAAGTTTCTAGTTAGTACTTGAACGTCATCCAAAAATATTTTTGTTTTACTATAAAAAAATACAAAAAAATGAAATATTTAAAATCTTTGACATTCTTATGTCCCCGTATGCGGTCCTTGGTGGAAATGGCATGTCAAGGTCCCCTTTGAGGTCGATCCCTATGTAAGGGTAGTCATCCACATAAATGACATGTCCTCTCCACCAGTAAAAGAAATCATCGTTGTAGAGTGTGGGAACCCTACCTCCCCCATGTCATCTCACTACCTCGATACACCATGCCATGGATGGATCACAAGGTCCTTGAGGAATGATCTCGACTCTAGGTCCCAAACCTGGAACCCACTTGAAGAAAACGCTACACAAGATATATGCAAACCCGAAGTTCCTCTAGTCACCCTATTTTCATTTTGTCAATTGACTCTTCATATTAGCTAGTAGTGAGGTGCAATAATAGTACACCTTGGGTCTCAAACACTCTACAAAATAGAACATGAGAAACCTCGATGCCTGGTGCAATGAATTCAATCCTGTGATCCAGGTCAAAATGAGGAAAACAATCTTGAGGCTTAGATTGTTTATCGCTCGGATGGGGAGTTGACTTCCAACCTTCTCGGTCCCTGCTATGCAGTGAGTGTCTATATACTCTTCTATATTCATACTGCTCCCATCTCCCCAATCTTTGAGGTTCACCACCTCACCCCAACATGACAACCCATTCAATAAATATATATCCTCGACTTAAATCCTTAATGGTTTCCCATGAAGGATGAAGCTCTCATTGTCTGGAACCCAGTAATCCATGATCAACTATACCAACCTAACTTGGGCCCTCATCCCTTTGAGTGCCCAAAATTTGTACAACCCGCATCTTTTCAAGGCCATTTGGGCTCCCGGATCTCTTTCCACAACAACATCTACCTCCTCATGTTCCCTTTCCCTCCATTCTAGCACCATCCTGCCAGAGAAACATCGATTTTTGAGTTAGCAACCATCAAAAGCCTTGTTTACAGACTTGTACATGGGCTACATCATTTATTGTCGTGTATAGGGCAGAGTACACATAGTATGTATTTTACATAGTCGTGTATAAGCTCACGTATACACGACCTGATGAGTGGTAGCCCGCATACACCTAAACACCTAATTTGCGCCTTAAATAACTCAAATTTGAAACCTAAATACAAAATGTAATCCACTAGAAAGGAATAGTAGGGGAAGACGAATTACATGGTCCATATGGTCTCTAATTCCTTCACTCAATGCTCCTGCAATCACCAGTTGAAGATTGGAGGTAATTTGGTCCAAAAATCACTATTTGGGTAAAAAAGTCAAATGGCATAGTAAAATATGGTTTGTGTTACTATTTATACTATTTTTTACCCACTTTTCATAGTTTTGGATCGTATTTTCACCTAATGGACTAATAGAGCAGTGGCTTGAGTTGTTTTTTGTAGTTTTCACCACAGTTTCTTATGGTTTTTAGTGTTATTTTGACTACTCATAACTTCAGACATGTATTTTCGCTACCCAACATATAGGATAGGTATCCATTCCATCATGCACATTTTCATTGTCCTATAATTGTCACTCATACGCCTTAGGTACAAACCCATTTTTTAGTGACACAGAACCCTCCATTTGCTACAATACATGTCGTTATCAAATGGTAGAGACTTACGAAAAATGGGTACCCTAGTTAGATCCTCTGCTCCATTTGGTTCCCATGCCGAGATTTTTTTCGTAGGACCGGGAGTCCCTTATAGATAATACATGAATTTATGTTGAGCCTCATTTCTCACTCATAAACATGTTGACCTATACCTAGAGGAATCCCAACCGAGTTTGATTTAAGCTCTTTTCCGACTCATTTTCAAAAAGTGAAAACATTGTTGAGTGAACTTGTCTCTTTCACACTCGTAAACTGGATTTGAAAGGAAGTCTATTTGGTACAATTTTATCCCTTTTTCACACCAAGTAGACTAAGATTATGAAAAAGGACATTTTTTGGCATTAAGTTGTGATTGCATATCATGCCCTTGCTTGCAGTATTGAGCCTATAGCCGGTTCTCTCTTTGCATTATAAACCAATTTTCTTATAATTTTTACATCCTCAACCAAGTGTCCATCTCTATCATAGAATTAATTTTTGCATCTTCCCCAAGTGTCCATCTCCCGCATGCACCTCCTTTCATTGAGCATAGGTATGTAACACTGATGGAACTAGTTTTGCTTACTTGTGACACTCGTTTCCTCCTATGTATCATAACATTCATTTGACTCTGAAAAAACAAAAAAATACAGGCGGGAAGGGAGTATTATCTTATATTGGTAGTAGTCGTGTCGCCTTTGAATAGAGAAAAAAGTTATTGATTCCACTTGTCATCATAATTTTGGGTTTAGCATGGCCATGGAAATCTAAGCTCGTTATAGAGAGTTTTCTCCCCCGACTGGTTACTCTTCTAGTCCCTATGGAGAGTTTGATTGATGCCTCTTGCATCTCCTGCTTTCATCATTGAGTCTATCCTTCCATAGTCTTCCATATGTCTCATGCTCTCGTTCAAAGTATATCAATCAACCTATGTCGACCATTCCTCAGAACTCTTGACTTTTCATGTCGGACATACCCTCAGTTTGTCTCAGAATCACATGATGTTGTAGTATTGTTACACACCCTGGTCCTGCTTTACTCATTGGTAGGTAACCTTGAACCCAAAAGTCCACATTTCTACATTGGTGATTGACTAGGTGGTTTCCCTTATGTTCAGCGACAAGACAACTATTCACACATTGGGATTCGTGCAATGTCTTGGATGCCATTAGCCTTATTGGTGGTTTCCTCACCTTTGTCAACATTTTTCCTCATTGGATGCTATTTATAGAGTCTTTTTTGTGTACCGCTTGGATTTGGCACGCGCGAAAGATGCACATGGTCGTGGGTTCCTGAACATGTTATTCCTTTGATTTTCTCCAAATCATCAAGCTTCTGCTTTGTACCTCGTGTTGAATAATGAAATATTCCTTAATGCTCTCCTTTCAGTGGGTCTCCTTCCATCGAATTGAACTCATCTATTCTGGAAACGAGACCTAGAGTCATATGAGTACCTATAGGCTTGCAATCATTAGTGGCAGGTTCTCTCACCATCAACAATTGGGAATACATCAATGTCTCCTGATCGATGGATTCTTCAAGTGTTCGAACCTGATTCCTTTATTCACACTTGTAATAATGTACTCGATGCCTTGATACCTACTTTCATCATCAGTAGGTTGAATCACATTTTTTAAGGGTATACCTCAATGACCGGTAATCAAATGAAGTCTCATTGTGTTCGACCTGAACTCCTTTATTCACATGATGTAGATTTTCACCTTTGGCAGATTGTGTAGAAGACTTGAAGACATCAATATGTAGCCACAATTTTCCTGAGTTGTTGCTACCTTTTCATTGGACCAGTACCTATGTGACTTCAGTGATCATGGGATATGAGATTGTACTCCATTGTATACAGATATCTTCAGATTGATTTTGAGATTGGTTTTATTGGTTCTTGTTCATGACTATGACAGCCTTTGGCATGTAACTGCATTTGTATTTTCCTATTCATGGCCATGGATAGTTGTTTGGTATATTTTCACATGGATCTGCAGTGTAATTCAAATTGGTAGCCATGTATGCAAAGTCAATACAAATTGTAATGAGAAACTAGTTCTTCCAGTTGGGTCCCTGTTACTCCACTTCTGTGTTCTTATAATGTATTTCGGCCATTGCGGATACTCCTCTGACCTCACACATTAGGGGGCATATGTTGTAGAAAGATTTGCCTCACGCCATGCAATGTTGCAGAAAAGGCCTTTTTTCCATTTTGCTATGTAGACTTGTCATCCCTTTTATCAAATACCAGAGCTAAAAATACAATTTTTCCACATATACACACCTTGCCTACTATATAGCATGTGTATACACAGGTTGCACAACGACAACCCACGTACATCAAAAAATGTGCCCAAAATTGAAAAATAGTGTTGGGTTTCCATGTCACAACATGAGATCAATGATCCTTGGCCTTCCATATACTAAAAATGTTCCGACTAGGCCCTTCAGTTCCACTTGAAGGCTATAAATGGGCCAATTCCGAGCTATGGAAACAAGGAGAAATAATTCAAATTTGAGAGCAAAGTTACTATAGAGGAATTATTCACTTCACATTGAGTCTACATCTCTTTAAACTTTAAGTCTGAAGAAATTGTTTATCCCCCAAGCTCTTCCCTTGTTGATTGGGAACTTCATTGTCTCTCTTACATGAGATTGCCTTTCGTGGAGGATTGAAGTGGTGGAGGCCCAGCTGGAAGGAACTTTGTTTCTGGGTTCTAAACCATGCTGACATAGAATTCTATAACTTATTCACCTCTGTTGATTATATCTTAATAGAAATACTCTTTTCTCATCCAATTGATATCTTGCAAATATTTGAATTATTATTCCATGGGCATACTTGTTATGAATGTTGATGTATTATGCTATTGAATGTGCTAACATCATATATTATCACGACATGCTTGTTTTTCTTGGTTGTCGAGGACTATTTGCAGGTCTATTTCTTTGGGTCAAGTGCTCAACAGTGGACTTCATCGAACGTCTAGACGAGGTAGGCCTTTTATCTTGTCTTGCTAGCATATTTTTTTATATAGCATACTTGAGAATAGAGTTGATTTTTGCAGTCATTTCCATTTGTTGATGTTTACCCCTAGCCATAGAGAGATTTTCCTCATAACACTCTCCAACAGAGGATCCAGCTTTATCAGGTTGTCAAGGCAAGGAAACTCCTACACCAAGGAAAGTGGCTCACTCGGGGCCAAATTCAACAAAAAAATTCTCACCTGATGGGGGAACAACTGGAATGCAAGTTTTTAATGAAATTTCCTTACATGACACCATTTCCATTTCCAAAATTCATTTTAAATCCATCCCCACTTCAAAAAGCATACTTAATCTCCTCTAATCCATTAACACTTCCAAGGCTAGCAACATTATTTTTAACTCTACCACCTACATATCTACGACTAGTGGGATTACTTTGAGCTTCAATATTAATGTCCTATTCTTAACAATCCTCCTCCAAATGGTCACATTCCTCTTACTTTCCTTGGGATGCTCCACATAATATCTATTTTCTGAGCTAAATTTTTCACTTTGTCAATCTTTATTAGACTGTCATTCCTCAACCTCAATCCTTGAGCTATCACTACTATGCACATTCTCGACAATGGTTTGAATCCTTCTATCACCATCACTATCATTGTTGAATTCAATGGCTCCATTCCATTCCTCTTTTTAAGACTAACATCTTTTCTAAGACTCATATTCGACTTATGATATCCATATTCTTCAAATTGACATTCAATTCATTTCTGTGATTCTCCACTTTATAGTTGCAATATTAACATAAAAGAAAAATTCCTATATACTTTGAATTACGAAATTCTTCAACTCTGTATAGAATACTTATGTGGCATTCTCCACTTTATGGCCACAATATTAACATAGAAGGCATATTAAAGAACCCAAAATTAAATGCAAGGTAATGTGAATGGAAATATGTGAGGGGGTGTACCTAATGTTCTTTCCATAATGGTCCAATGGCTCTTATAGTGCATGACCCCCTTACGTCAAGTGAGCCACTAGAAACATCTCAAGTTTCCTCCACTAACCATGTCAAAGACCCCAAAAACCATACCTCAATTCCAAAACATCCTAATATCATTGATATACCAACTTAAGTGCTAAGAATACCCTTAGTAGGTCTATGTGTGGTGGTTCAATCCATCATTCTTCATCATATTTCTAGAAACTACTTTTAGGACCTAAGGCCTAGGTTTCCTCCCATAGGCATATTAAATGCCCCATGACCCATGTATAGTGCTAAAAACCTATTAACAATTCCCATAACCAAACTATGAGGCTAATTATCTCCTCGATACATCATGTGATGTCATTTAAGATGTTGTTCTTGGCCATACATTCCTAGAATCCTCTTTTACATGCTAACATCGAATATTCCCTCCTCAACCATCTCCAAGGCCCCAATACACATAACCAATATTCAAAACATATTAATAGAATTGTCATTCCCACATGGAGGTGAAGAATACCCTTTATAGATCCTCCTAATGGTTCCAAGAATTGTTCATGGACCTTATTACCTAAAACCTTCCTTTAGGACCTAAGTCCTACGTTTCTTAATCCAACTTTGTCTAGGGCCCCAACAATAATACATAGTGCTAAAAAAATCTTAATGAAGTCATTATATGCACTTGGAGGCCAACAATAACCTCGAGGGTTCCTCTATTATGATCCATTTTTCATCCCTTGACATCTACAAGGACCCAAGACCCATAAATGGTATAAAAAAAACGCCTAATGGTGTCCATATCCTCACTCTGAAACCAAGGATCCCTTAAAGAAGTAATATTTTCTTATTCAAAGTGATGTACTTGTACCTAGATTCCTAAAATATTCCTTTAGGGATGAAGGCCCGACTTTCCCCCCTCGACCATGTCCAATTCTATGAAACTCATACCTAGTTCTTAATACCTCTTAATTGTGTGGATGTCCCAATTTAGAGGAAAATGATAGTTCATAATTTGCTTGTGTGGTGGTTTGAGGAATCATTCATGGCCCTTGATGAATATAACCTTATTTTATTTCCTAATGCATGGGTTTTCTCCCCCAACCCAATTCTAAGAACTTAAACTATTATGACCGAAGGGGAGCATATATGGGGCTAATTTTATATTATATGACCCCAAGGGAGGAATATATGGGCCTAAATGTATATGTAATGTGCAAATATATATGTAATAAGGTTTACCTAATGGTAAAGAGGCCTCATGTGCAAGTGTGAATAAGTATATATAAAGGTCATGTATTCATTATTGAGAGGATATGTGAATTGTGAAGTATGAATGGTATTTGGTTATTTGGAGGGGGCACCCCTATTATTTAAGGAGTTATTGTGTAACTTATCTATCTTGGAATTGTGATCCACGCTCACATTCTATACATGGTGTTTTATTCTATTATTTTATTATATTTGTAAGAATTTGGTTCATTACATTTGGTATCAGAACACTGATCCCATGGTTTTGCTTCCGCAAGATAGTCATTTTAAAATTTTCACTATAAATGTTTCTCGGAGCATATTTAGAAAGAGAAACCTGGTGGATATTTATAATAATTATCATAGTACATTTTGTATGAATTTCAACTTTTGTGTCATTATAATTTCAAAGATACACTCTGTGGAAGATAGGGTATCTAACTAGTCCTATTGATTAGTATCAAACATGTGTTCCAGGTAAAATAGTCATAACTTATTCAAATAAGATCCCAATTGTGTGAGACTAGTTTCATTGGATAGTGGACAAGATTTAGTATTTCGACTACAATTTTCAAAATGTTATATCAATTATTGTGTGTGGGGCACGTTGTACAAGTGCGCTCTCCTAGAAAGGCCAAAAATCAGCAAGGTGGCGGGAAGTTACCATAACTTCCACTTGGAACATCCACTTTTGGTTAGAACTATGAAATTGCATAGAAGAAATTTTAGAGTTCCACATGCTGCAATTTCATACTCAAAAGGTGCTAAATTTCAAAGATACATCAGAAGGAATGTCAACTACAAGGACATACTATAAATAAGGGTTTCAAAGGTATGTTCACTTAAAACTATCATAACTTTTATTTGGAATGTCTGATTAAGCTGATTCAAAATTCATTGGAAAGATAACACATAGAAGAGAATACTGAAATAAGGATTACAACTATTTGAGATACTTATCCTTAATATATTGAGGTTGGAATTTGAGGCTTGGGTTAGACCTCAATTAATAATCAATGGAAATACCTAACTTTAGTGGAGATGAAGACAATGATAAAATCAATCTCGGGGAATAGTTGAGAATGATAAAGAAAAATTGCAATACTCCTTTTGGGGCAAGTATTTGTTTGTATTGTGAAGCTGGTAAGTGGTGGTATATCTTTGACTAAAGTACTAGAAGAAGCACCACATGGGAAGTATTTGAAGAATTATTCTTAAATAAATGGATCAAGGATAAAAAATGGAGGAGATGCATAAAATTGAAGTGGAATTAAAGGAATCAAAATAAAATGTCTCCAAATTGAAAAAGGATAATGAAGAGTTAATAGAATGTATTACGAAGAAAAAAGATGAGTTTTCCCAGATGCAATCCCTTAATGAATCACTCATTGAGGAGGTTAAGAACTTAAAGCAAGAACATAATAGTAAATCAAAGTGGGAAAATGATGATTCAAGGGAAGATTTGAAAAATAAATATGAAGATATATGTACACTAAGAAACAATAATAAAAAACTATCGGATGAGCTCAAGAGATTGAAAGAAGAAAAGAAGAATTATCAAAATCAAGAAAAAGAAAGGATCTTTGATGAAGAATCCACCAAAATACTTGAAAATTAAATTTTCATGAAGGTTAAAGAATCCATAAATACTCATGAGGTAAAATGACTAATGAAATCCGGAATTGAAGAAAGACGTCAAAATTTGATAAATGGGGTGACATTGCAACTTCAAAAAGAGAAACGAGAAAATATTCAAGAAGGTCACCAGAAGATAATTGAAGAAGTTGAACTCCATCTAGAGGATGTACATGCCAAATATGATGATATTATATCCAAGGCTAGAGTAATCAAAGACCAAGCAACGATGATCAAGGATGCCATTGTCTTTGAAAATAAGATAGATGAAATGCATGTGCAGAGTGAAGGAATACGGTCAAATGTGAAACCATATCGACACCCTCATTACCAGGAAACATTTAAAGGAAGACCAAAAGGATGATATCAACATTATGAAGGAAGAAGATGTAATACTTATCAATATTCATGGAACAAGGCATTACCAACCTACTCTTCAACAAGATTTTATTAGAGACCAAAAACCACTACAAATTGGAGAAGCTACAAAAAAAATACATGGAATCAAAGGAAAGAAAATCATGCAACAACCAGACACCAATGATTACGATCGAAAATAATTGATTTTGGATGGATTGATAATCATCAACAAAAGGAAGAAACCAAGAACATAAGAAAATAATATTACTTGGTTTGATCGCATGTGAATCCTTTAATTGCAAAGCTTTGAGGACAAGTCTTGAAGGTGGGTACTATTGTATGACCCAAGGGGAGCATATATGGTGCCAAATGTATATGATATGACCCCAAGGGAGGGCATATATGGGAATACATGTATATGTAATGTGTAAATAGATATGTAATAATGTCATCCTAATGGTAAAGCGATCTCATGTGCAAGTGTGAATAGGTATATATAAAGGTCATGTATTCATTATTGAGAGGAAATGTGAATTGTGAAGTATGAATGGCATTTTTTTATTTAGAGGGAGTTCCCTATTCTTTAAGGAGTTATTGCATAACTTATCTATATTGGATTTTTTCTCCATGCTCACATTCTGTACATGGTGTGTGCTTATGTTATTTTATGATATTTGTAATAATTTGATTAATTATATAAACACATACAAATTTCTTGAAAAAATCTTAATGGTGCCCATATCCCCTTTCAGAGACCATTGATAACCTCAACAAGTTATGTGTGGTGGTTGGATACATCATTGTTCAAAATAGATGCCTATAAACTTTCTTTATCTCTTAAGCCCTAGGTTTCTTCCCTTAACCTTATCTAATACCTTGATATCCATAAGTACTACACAAAAACTCTTAATGGTGCCCATTTCCACCCTCAAAGGCTAAGTATCTCGTCAAGATGCCATGTTCAGTTGTATACGGCCCTAATACCAATACTTAGTGTTCAAAACCTCCTAATGTTTTCAATATCTCCACTAACTCAAAGGTCAAGGATACTGAGTTGTCATGTTTAGTAGTTCAAGGTGTTATTACCAACCTTAGATGCCTATAATTTTCCTTTAAGACCCATGGCCTAAATTTCCTCCTCTGAACATGTCTAGGATCATGAGACCATTACCTAGTGCTCAAAACCTTCTAATCGTGTTGATATATCCAGTCAAATATGAAGGATATGGTTGAGAGGTTAGTTTTGGTGGTGTAAAAAATTGTTCTTGGCTTTGAATGCCTATAATCTTCCCTTGATGACTGAGGTCCAAGTTTCCTTCCTCAAACATATATTGGAACCCAAAACCCACACCCAATGCTCAAAACCTTATCATATCATCAATATCCCATCTTGGAGGCTAAGGATACCCTCAAGAGATCGTGTGTGGTGATTTGATGTTTTTTTTTTGTCCGAACATGCCTATAAACTTCATATAGTTCTAGGGATGATTTTTGGGGCTAAATTTCATTCATGGGCCAATTTTCCATTGTTTTTCCAAAAACGAGATTCGCTATTTTAAAAATGATTCGCCCAAATTCTACAGGATAAAATTATTTTACCTTAAAAATTGCCAAAATTTTATAAAAACTATATAAAATTCTTAGAAATTTGAATATTTTTACAAAAATATTGCCAGTCATTTATAGTTGGCATATGAAGGATTAGTAAGATTCCCTAAGGTTTCTACATTTAAAATAAATTTCCATCCTTAAAATCATCCCTATATAGGTCATAAGTCTTTGGTTTTGAGCACTAATGACCCATTCTAGTGCTCAAAACCTCTAAACAACATTGATATCGCCCAATAAGAGGCCATGGATACCTTTCAAAAGTAGTGTGTGGTGGTTCAATGCATTCTTCATTGTCATGCATACTTAGAATATTCCTTTAGGGTCCAATCCATGAGTTCCTCAACCATGTCTAATGTCCCACAACCTAGTGTTGGAAACCTCCAAATGTGATCAATATCCTAGCTTCAAGGTGAAGGATACCCTTGAGAGGCTATGTATGGTGGTTTGAGATGTCATTCTTGACCTAATGCTCAAACAACATTTTTAGGAGAAATGGATTTTTTATTTACTCATCTAAAATGGGCTAATTAATTTGATAACTTTGCTTGAAACTTATTAATTTTCTAAATTGTTCATACCAAAATAAAACTTTAAGATACTTAATAAATCAAATAACTATTATAATATATAAAATAAAATGATGAACAAAGTACATATATGAATTTTTAACATCCGTTGTAAATTTGAAATTGAAAAAAATAAATAAAACTAAACAATCTAAATCTAAATCATGAATAACAATAATAAATTGTAAAAAATATTTGTTGTAAATACTGAAATGGTTGATTTATTCTACCTTCATATTTGGTCTAGATTCAAAGACAAAAATAGATGTAAACTCACTTTGAGTGCCCATTGGAAGCCATCTAGGAAGCCATCTCCATATATTTTCACTTAAATTATAAACAAGCACTTCATTAGCAGACACATATGTGATGCACACCAAATCCATCATTCCTTCAAAATTAAACAATAATCTTCCAAAAAGAATTTCTTCCTTTATCTTAACATCTTCCAAAACAGATGGTGGTATCCTTGCAATTTCTTTGATCTCTGAGTTTGAACCCAATCTAGGCTTCTCAATCTCCGATATAATGATATCAAAGTCATCGTTCTGGATAGGATCGGCTATGCATGTACCCAGAAACACTCGTGATCCACAACTGAACAGAGAATCGGACCTGTTCGCCCAAGCCACATCCTGTAACGGCAACTGCATGAAAATGGATGTCCCGTTTCGGATGTTGAAAGCTACGATTCCCTGACTCAGAGAATTTCCGTCCATACCCTTACAGTACAATAAATCCTCGGAAAGAACAATCCTCGGAGATAACGCCATGAATACCTTCAAATCCTGTGGAATGTGTCCCGCTGTACTCCAAGACTTCAAACACGAATCATAAATTTCTACTCTCTGTTCGTTCCCTAACTCTGCCACCACTATCACTTTATATGTGTCTCCATTGTGGCCGTGGTCCTCCCCTGCCACGATGGTCATCACCTGACTAATACTATCGTTTATGCTCGGAAGTTCTAAGGACGTTCCTGTTAGGGGATTGGAGACAGTATGCGTAATTACATGTGGAGAACGCTGGAGGGACGACAAGATATGGCCTGCCGCGGATACGTTGTTCCATGAATAATAGAAATCGTATTTTTTCCTCAAGAAGTCAATGGAGAACTTTTTCCAAGTGTTTGTGAAGAAGCAGTAAGACATACAACGCAATTGTCTCAGGTTATAGCACAAAACAAGCCAGGGTTTCCTGTTGGGAGGTGTCACAACCCAATCATTAGTTATGAATTGTGTGGATGAAAATAGGGCATTCCATTCTTTACACACGAGGCGATATCTACATAAGCTTTCCACTGGCAACCATGCCAACGCCTTCTCCTGTAGATCGTTGGGCAATTCAGACCACCAAGTTGAACACTCCATTTTTAAAGACATGAAATTTTTATTTTTATATAAATTAGAGTCTGGAACAAAATAAGAATCAGTGAAAGCTCTGGACTCGGATTAATTCTCAGGTTTGCAAACAGGATTGGAATATATGGCTTATCGTTTATGTGACTCTCTATATAATTATCATGCACGTGTTCGTTATGAAGAGAGGTAACTTTTCATTCATTCATGTTTATTGTTTTTCTTAATGTTTTTCGAGCATAAAAACAAAATTTTAAAGAATTACAAGTAATCACTTATCCTCTTAAGGTTCGATAAATCAATTAGGTCTTAGTGAATGTTAATCATTATCATCATTGTTTCAATTAAAAAAATAATATTTTAATTAAAATAAACATAAACAGTCTTCCTCTTTCTATTTTTATTTATATTAGGGGTTGTTTAGTTATTCTAGGAAATAGTATTTTTTCATAAAAATCTGACTATATAAATTTACAAGAATTATACAAAAATTATTACTCAAATCTACCAATCTAACAATTTTTCATGCTATTTCAAAACAATATTCCCTAAAAATCATCATTAATAAAACGTTTAACCTAAAGCTTTATTATTCATCTACTAATTTACAAAAGATAAAAATCTCACTTCAAATGATTTTCCAGTTACTTTACATTCATTTATCCGTTGGAGCTGAAGCTCACATGAAGATGCAGATGATGTAAGAACAGAGAGGCAGCTTTAATTCGCTCTAGTTTACGTAGAAGCCAAACGTATTTCGTACCATGCTTTTTTTTCTGTCGTGATTTTTCTATTTTTTTTAATTATTGAACTTGCAGAGCACGCTTACACTCTGAAAGTAGACAAGAAGAGTCTTGATAAGACGCGCAACTCGAAGAGAGAAGCAGTTCAGAAGATTATAGATCCCCGTCTCAGCAGCTTCCCTCCGGAGGATATTTTGTTTGTGGCTCTACTATGCGTAGAAGAGCAAAGTGTCCAGAGACCAACAATGCTAGAGGTAGTCCAGATGCTAACAGATTTTCCAAAGTGTAAGCCCAATATGGAATGTTTTTTTATTTCGTCTGCCCATGTCAAGGAATCGAACAAGTCAAACCACATAGACAAACTTCGTCTTCATTCATGGTATTGTTTTCATTAAAATATTTTAATTACG
>SNQJ01S0002091.1:0-27562 GCA_010110895.2 Picea sitchensis
TGGAGAAGAGAAGAGGGTCGCAAATCTTGAGGAGAAGGAGGGCGCACTTCATGAGGGTTTAAGCAAAACCCTTGAGAGCTTGAGGAGGAGCTTGTGTTGGCTTGGAGCTTGCATGGAGAGGATTTCCATGGAGTCTTAGCATTCTCTTCTTTGTCAGGAGCATTTTCATGGAGGAGGGGCACATCTGAGAGAGGAGGGCGCACTTGGATCTTCAGTTGCTCACTGGGAGAGGAGGAGTTGTCAGATTGAGATGAGGTCTGATGCATGAGGAGGCTAGAGGGAGGGCGCATGCTTTCATGGTGAGAGATATCCATCTTTAATCTCTGTTTATTTATGGTGATCATTTATGCTAGGAGGAGGGTGCACATGTTGAGAGCACTGGCAGCTACCTTGTAGCAGATCTGCTTGGAAGATTCGAGCTCTGACAGTTTCAGTGGAGAGGACATTCCTGTGGAGGGATTTCTTCATTGGGTTCCAGATGAGCTAGGGCGCTTCAGTTCAATATAGAGGGCAACAAAGGGAGAGGGTGCATGACAGTTTGGGCACTTCTTTCTCTGGTTCTTGTGGCAAGGATCGTGAGGAGCTTGCTATGTATACATGTTTGTATTTCATTACTTGTTGTATCTCTTGCTTTAATCATCATTATATAGACATATATCCCAAACTGGTTTTCCCCAGGGGGGGGTTTATCCAGGGTCGTGTTGACCAAAAATACCTGTGTACAAAAATACATGTGTTGTCTCTTAGATTTGTTCATTTTCAGCTGTAAAGATCTTTAGGTGTGTTGTACTTATTTTAGTATGCATGTGCTAACTTCTGGTTACTAAAACTACATTCTAGAGCACCTAAAATTAAGTGCAACCGTAACAAATCAGCAAGAAGTTACTGAACAGTTTGTTGTCCTAAAACAGCAGCAAACCATTGTTAGATAGTTGAAACTTAGAGTCAATCTGTGGTCAAAGACAAACCCAGTTGACAAGCTTGATAGGACCTGAAAATCTTCAAATGCCACGTTCCTTTAGCATTTATTGAAGAAGTGATATTGTACATCTTGCTATTATATAAACATTGACTTCGTCAATATTTATTGTTCAATTGCTTATATATCAGATAGTCATTGATTATATGAAGTACTAACCAAGCGAATAAGCTTGCATATATATATCTCTTGTTGCTTTGTCTCGGGCAGGTACATCTCTCTTTTGGTTATACTTCTCTTTATTGGCTGGTTAGCTGGACTATCTACTCGGTGGTGACTTGTGAGGGGGAATCTATCTTTTAGCCTTCAATCCTTTGCCTTCTCAAAACCCCTAGGTCACCAGGGACGTCTCCCCTGGGCCTTACCTCCCTAAACAGAAAGAACCTTCCGATCGAGGTGACATTGGGTGGGATTGGTTCAGTTACGTCAATTTGTCTCTTTACATCTATCTTTTATCCTAGCTACAAACTGTGCGATAACAGGCAGGAGTACCAATTATTTTCTAAGAAGCAATTCAAAGCCAGCCTATGTCCTACAAATGTTGCAATCAACTCACATAACAATATATGGCACTTTCATGGTCAAGGTTAGTCAAAGAACCAAGAGGCGCAAAAAACATGTGGATGTGATAGGCTAATAAAAACTTATTGCGACACCAACAAACTTGACAAGATTATTATCACACTCAATCAAGACTGCAACATGACATAACTCAAAACCAACAGGCAATCAGACATCGGTCATCCATTCAAACAGGAAATGTTTGACATTTAAAAATCAAGAGAACCTAGCTAATGGGGGCAACGATCAAAGGATTTGAGTTGGAAAAATTTAGGAGGGGCCACAAACCCACTAGCTTGGGGAAGGTGTTGAGGCCTCAATAGGTCATAATAGTGATTTTGATAAGTCTTGTGGAAGTTACAAGTATAATAAGTTGTGACTCAAAAACCCAATGGAAAACTTTTGCAGTGCAATTATCTTTCTCTTTATGAACCATATTGCAATGAAACCAATGCTAATAGAAGCAAATTGGCTATGGCATTTTAGAATTGGGGTCATAATAGAGATTCTGAGTAGTATCGTGTAAGTTGCAACTATTTTAAGTTGTGACTCAAAACAGTCCTGGGAAATTCTTGTGAAACACTTTTCATTTTTTCTGCATACTAGATTACAACAGGACCGATGCCATTAGAAGTAGAGGGGCAGTGGTATTTCAAAATTGGGGTCATAATAGAGATTTTCACCAATATTGAAGGATTTATGGTCATTGTTATTGCTCAAACTGTAGGTTGGGCAAAGCCCGACCCAATCCACGAGATGGCGATAACTGTGGGAGAGTCTACCCACTGTCACCTTAGATAAACCCTCCCCTCGCTTTAGTGAAGGAGAAATTCTACACAAGGGAGGAATCCCGAGTGACCCTAGGGGGAAATGAGATGGAAAGTGAGGTTCTGGAAGTGATACCCCTATAGGTCAAACTACTAAGTGGAGAATGGCTTGGAAACAAGTCTCAGAGATGGTTAATGATTGCCAAGTGTTTGAGTACTTGCGGAAGATAGTTGTACCTACCCGAGACASAAGAAGAGACAAGTATACAAGMTCAAAGATTAAGTGGACAAGCAAGTTAATCTTGTTGTCCCAAACTACAGTAGTAAACAAGAGTATATATCAGCAAGGAATAAAGCTAATTACTGCAGATTTAACCACTCTAAGCGTCAAAGATTTATTGAGAGATTGAGCACAAAACATGTAGATTAATTCCCAATACTTCAACACAAACTTTAGTGGTATTAGAGGGTTGTTGTATGATGTTTTCAGAGTATGTTATAACAGCCTTATGGCTGTAGCAAAAGATTGCTACAGCAGAAAATTCCAACCACCAAAAATTACAAGTAAACCACCCAAAAGATGCTAAATGACAAGTAGATTATTATGGCAACTTTCTAGCAAATTTTGACGATTGAAAAGAGAGCAAAAGTAAAAGTTTGAGAGCAATTTGTTGCAGCCCTAATGGCTGTAGCTTTAATGTTATAACAGCAGTAAGATATACTTAGCCAAAGAGGACACCCTAGTGTCTCAAGCAAGCTAGTAGAGCATAGATTTGATTCCACTTCAAACAATTTGAAAATCTCGTAAAATCACGTTACCCAATGCAAGCAATTTATTTCTCCAATGCAAATTTCAGATTAGTGCCTTTTAAAATATGGGTAAATGTAGTCTTGGATGTAAGAGTTAGATCCACAATATCCCTAGGGGTGTAAGCCCTTTTACTCCATAGGGCATGCAAATCAAACTAAGGTAAATCTAGGAGGGTGTACACCCTTGTACTCCTCCTAGCAACCTTAGTTAAAATGACTTGTCACCTAGCAATGAGATGAAGCTTGATGGAGGGTGTATGCACTTATACTCCTCCTAGGGTTTTAACCAGTAACACTATGAAACAAGTAAGAAGAACTAACAAATTGCAGATTTTTCTTACCAATTCCAAGAGAGATGCAATATAAAATCCTAGTTCACCAAGTAAATTCCACCACAAAGCAAGAGAGTAAGCCTCCAAGAGGTGCGCACCACCTTAGCTCCACAATATACCAAGAGAGATCACCAAAAGACATTTGCACAAGAGAGAGATATCCAAGTTGCCCAAAAAGGGCGCAAATTTCAGCCAAGTATCTTCTCCAAGATGGGAGAGTTATGATGAAAATGAAATAGAAATGATTCTTATTTATACAAATCCTCTAAAAAGTGTTTGTCCACTTAGCTTTAGGGTAAACCACAAAGTAAGGGGTCAACAACCCTTATGTTGCCCTTTTACAACTTTAAATTTGATTTTGCACATAAGAAAACCCTAAAAGAAGCATGATGTCACCCCTTTAGGGCAACGTTTTGGCACTTGAAGCAATTCGTTGAGCTTGGAGGTGAAATGTTGGGCCTCCAAAGGCCTTCCTCTCATGCGCTAAGGTCTCCTCCATCAAGCCAAGGTCTCTCTCGATCCAAAAGGTGCCAAGTGTCAAATCAACCACACCGCCACTCCAAACCCTAGCCCTAAGGTGATGTCAAGCCCCCCAAATGTGACGTTTTGACCTCCAAAGGCAAAGCGTTGGGCTTGTAGGGGCTAGGTGAGGTCATCCACAATGTCTCTCAAGCCTCCAAAAGTTGTCATCATCATCCAATGTGCGGGCCATGGTATCCATCCTATGGGCTTCATGCCCCAAGGAAGCCCAAGCTAGGCTTGTTCCTCCAAAATTGTCCACCAAGCAAGGTCCTGCAAAGACAATGAATACGCCCTCCAAGGATCTCAAGTCAAACATATCATGATAAGTAAATCAAATCAACAAAAGAGTCACCTAAGGATGTGCATCAAAAACCACCTCATCAAATTAAACAAGTGCTCAAAGACCCTATGCAACTTGCCAAGTTTAGGTATGGGAGGGTTGACAAAGTGACCTATTGGGTGAATCATCCCCTAAGTCAAAGAGTGTTTCCCAGGTGGACCCCCCTCTAAGCCATGTGTAACAGATGAAGTGGATGGGGGCAAGACTTTTGGGCATGGGGTTCATGACATAAAAGGGATCATAGTGTCTCATTTATGGGTGCCTTTGTAGAGGGTGTGTTGCACCTTCATTTTCAATGCATCCTTTTTTCAAGCCCATTTGTTGCCTTTTGTTCTTTTCAGATGTTTCCAGGTTGAAGTCAAGGTGGGCTTCTACCTAAGCATGAAAAACAATGCCCACCTGGACTCTACCCTGATCACATTATGCTTCCCCAAATTGAAGACAATGTGTGGGACTTCTACCTAAGCATGAAAAACATTTCCCACACACGCTCTACCTTGGTTGGTATTTTGCATTTGTTATTTTTCACGGGTCCCATCGGTTTCTTATGAGAGACATTTCATTGTCCTCGGGATCCCTGGGCAAGCATCTAGAAGGTCTATGATTGGCTTTTATCTTTTGCCAGCTACAAACCTCTGGGCCTTCAACCCCTTCTTCCCATGAAATGAGGGACAATCCCTTCTTGGGTCAATACACCCGAAAATCCCAAAAGATGAAGAGGCAAGGGGATGAAGGGTGGAAAGTGGTAAGTATGATCGGGAATGGCACGATGACTTGTCAAGGGGACCTCCCAATAGCAAACCCATCCCTAAGGGTGACCACTTACTAGAGAGCAATGTCAACCACCAAGGTGAAACAAGGCAAAGAGCATAACTTCCAAGCAGACGATACATAATCAAAAGCAGCTTTTAAATGCAACAGACTCAAATGCCTCAAATATTGAAATGATACTCACCATAATACCTAGCTTGTACCTCATGGAGCAAGACCCAATGTCTTTCGGAAGCAAGCTGGTGTGGCGGATACCATCGTGATGAATCTGAGATCTGTGGTGGTGAGGCGGGCCTCTGTCTGTGCAAGTGGACGCTATCAGCCATCTGTCTCTCGGTACTCCATGTCTGCAACCTGAGGGCCTCGAGACATCATCTCCTTAGTTATCCCTAGGAAATGGGGATAACAGTCATTTAAAAATAGTCACCTCAAAACCCTAGTTGGACAAAGGAGATCCATTGAATGGAAACTTCTCTAAATTTTGTTTTAAAACCTAGCTCTCACACTTTTGGTAGATTATGGCATTTTACATGGATATATCAACACCCATCATTGAGGCATATCTAGGGTTCTGTGTAGATTATGTGGAAGATGCAAATTATGTGGAAGAAACCCCTCCTATAAGTTTTCTTGAACTCGTTGTGGATTACGACAAGCATATCAAACAATGGTTCCTAAAAGTAATAGAATTTTCACACCCTGAAACAATTCATAGCACATTAAGTACAAAATTGCAAGAAGCATATGAAGCAATCTAAAGGTTGAAACTTTGGAGATATAATGAAGAGGAGTATACAAGAGACATATATGCCTGGGGTGTGTTACACCTCATATGGAATGAGGTTTTGCTTGTGATTTCCATCACAATGGATTGGTTTGCAGCATGGTGCATATGGAATTTTGATGGGATGATGTCTTGGTGGAGGAGACTCATTTTCTCCTTGATGGATTGCCATGGCTCATCGATTGGTTTTCTTCGTGCCCTTTGATTTGATGAATCACACTCTTGGTATAGATGAAGCATGCTACCTCATCATGGTGTTGTCTTCATATACACTTGTTCATCTAGAGGGTGCTACACCTTTGTTCGTGTATGACGGCTCTACTGCCAAAGGGGTTGGATAATGGTGATTTGAGGTAGTGACATGGCATCATATTGTTCTTGGAGAATCCTAATGATTGTGCATGGTGGTGTTATCTTATTGATTTGTCACTACGATGGAGTGTTCCACGTGGTCCCTTTTGTAATGTCATTCTAGTCATCACATGATTAGGTTGTGGGAGATGGTTTCTATGTTGGGGTGGTACAGATTGTCTATAGGTTCATTCCCTAGCACATGGCGGTCTATTCTACATGAGGATTGCACATTTACATGGTTGACTTCATTAACTTGGAGAGACCCTAGAACATTGACCCTCTTTCTCATGGTTACAGCAGGTTTATTGATGTGTTTGATGTGATTTATATGGTTGGGTGATTCCTAGTGGGGAAACTCCCTAGGTCATATGGGCATGGTCGGCATAGTAATGGTATAATTAGCATATGCACACTTCATTTGGAGTAAGCACTCCACCTTTTCACTTTGTCTTATGATTTCTCTAGCCCTTATATTGGCTAGGCATTGATGATATTTTAGGGCTCAAGAAATAGTATTTGGAATGCTCAATTTTCTCTAGTACAATTAACAATTCAATTCAAGAGAAAGTTCAGCTACAAGAGTGAATTTAAAACACTTGTGCAACCCAGTCAAAATTATAAGTAAAGAACTCCATAGCGCAATGATCCCATTCACAAAATTGTATTCTACGAGACAAATACATGGCAATGGAATAATATTTCCATCAAAGATTAGCTCCCATCAGAAAGATAAGTTTAATCATTTAGAATATTTGTTCCCTTTTGTAACAAACCCAGCACCCATGTTGAGTCTCATCACTGCAGAAAACAACTTAGCTTGCTAAAAATGAATTTAAAAACACCCTCATACATATAAAACAACCCAAGGGGCAGCAAGCCCATAATTTAACATGCATCTAACAGCATATATTAAAACATGAATGCAACTGTTCAATTAAACCAACAAACACACAGCATTCAGATATTCATTTACATAGTGGAATATTCATAATAAAACAACAAAACACTTATCTGTTAATAAAGTAACCAACTGGTTGGATACGAAGAATGAACCTCCCAGCCATAGGCACTGTTGTTCATTCTCTCTCAACAGCAGGCCACCCCCGAGCTGGGCTATGAGTCCACAAGGAGATCCAGCCCTCTTGGCTATCCACTCTCCACACACAACAACCCCAAACCCAAGTTTCAAACTCCAGTAGCAATTACAATCCACCATCTCTCTTCCCCGCAACTTGCACAACCCAAGGAATGCACCCTCTTCACCGTTCATTGTCCCTCATGTTGTACCATTCATTTATCAAGGCTTCCAATGCACTCGGTTGGCCAGGAATCTCTCGATTGGGGACTCCGGGAACTCTCAGCTTCTTCAGGAGTGCTCACATCATACTTCACAAAGCTCTTGAGCCATTTCCTCAACAAGAAAACGCACTACAAGATTACAACCCGTTTTACAAGCATGCAGGCCTCTTTCTGAGCATAAAACACAACCCAATAATGGTTTCAATCAAGCACAGCATGGCTAGTGCTCTTCCCAACACTTAGCTCCCCTCTTGCTGCCAAAAATCTTCATGTAAAAACAATTTTCTTTTTGCATACGAATTTCCTTCTTCTCCCTTACTTGTTTGACTCACACTTTTCTCAAGGATGATTTTACTTTAGCCCCATGCTCCTAATAACTATGGGATGTGACTCCTCGCACCCACCCTCTTACATGAGTTTAATGATTGGCATTGGGAACAGTCAACAACAAATAGAAGGTTATACACAATGATAATAATTTTAGGAATATGGGTTCGATTAATACCCATGAACATTTCCCCCTTGGACCCCGCTCTCTCTTGTGGAATCATAGCCCTCCGTCGTTTTCATCCCTCTCATATCACAGCCAGCGATTATTATCTTTATTAATCATTTCAATATACATAATACATAGTTCGACCCTCGGCCATATTAATCAATACGAGATCTTCACCCCAACATATCGGCTCATCATCCTAAATCACATTTATATAATTACATTATAATTTGCGAGGATTAAAACCGGGGATGTTACACCTTTAGGTTTTAGGTTCTAATCTAGAGGATAGATTTTACTCAAGCCTAACCTCTACAGTAGAAGAAAGTATATGTGTGTTTTTGTATTTATAATCTAGTGGATAGATTACTCGGGTCTAATCTCTACAGTAGAAGAAAGTATTGAAATATGAAATAACTAAGCATCTTTGTATTTAATGTCATAGTAATTAAAAAATTATCATTCTAAAGATTAAATAATATTAAAATAGTTAATATAATAAATAAAATCAAAACAGTTACAATAAAAGAGGGAGATATAAATAAACAAAATAAAGAAAATATATAAAATTAATATATTAAAGAATAAATAATAAATAATAAATTTTAAAAAATCAAAGAGGAAAGAAAAACACAAAATATAAAAATATGGAAAAAAAAAATTTAAATGAAATAAGAAAAAAAATTAAAAATGAAAGAAAAACAAAAATATAAAAGAATAGTTTAAGAAAAAGTAGGGATAGATACTTAAGCACACGCACGCGCACACACACACACATTCTAATTTAGCCACTTAACATCGCATTGGAAATCATAATTCTTCAAATTTTATAGCCACATTGTAAGCTAGCCTCTTAACCTAGCATTGGGAATTGTAATTCTTCAAATTTTAGGGCATTGGGAATAGTAGTTCATAAATACAGGAACCTTTGGCAATTGTGATTACTCCATTGCAAATTGTAATCACAAAACCCTGAAAGCATTGGAAAATTCAATGAGAATTCTATTGTTTCAATGGAGTTAGTAATATAATTGAAATGTATAAAAAACAAAGAAAGAAACCATCATTTCTTAGAGCAATGATTTAAAGCGATCAGCTAATTGCATTGATTTCAATAATGATATAACGCATAGGCATCAAGTAGTTGCATTGATCAGCAATGATATAGCACACAACAATAGGGTGCATTGATTTCGGTGATGATATAGTGAAAATGATTTAGAGTAATTAAGTAGTTGTATTAATTTCAACAATGACATAACACAAAACAATAGGGTGCATTGATATCAGTGATGATATAGTGAAAAGTGATTTAATGCAATCAAATAGTTTCATTAATTTTAATAATGACATAATGCAAAACAATAGGGTGCATTGCTTTCAGTGATAATACAGTGAAAAAAGATTCCATGCATTAATTGAAGAAATGATACCAAGAAAATTGATTCGGTGCATTGATTTCAGCAACAAGATTGTGCAAATTATCAACCGAAACAACTTCAACAATAGCACAACGCAGACCAATTTCAAAATACATAATATGATGTTGCAAAAGAGATTCTCGGTTATAAGTTGAAGTCCACTGCTTTGTTTTCTTGGGTGTGAATCCTATGTTAGTATTTGCACATTAAAACCATTATCATATTTAATATAAAGAATGCATTGATATATACAATGCAATTAAAACCAAAATCATGCAATAGAATGTAAATAGAATTGTGAGGAACATATGAGGTTGAAGAAAGCAACTATTAATAGTGGAAAGTGAAAGAGACAAGGTATGACCTTTAAAAGAAAAGCTAAAGAAGACAAATTGAGATTGGTCATTATTTAATCTATGTGTTCTTTATTATATGCATCCTATTACTTTCTTACTATTCACCTTCTTCATCATTGAACATTGTTATTTTATTACTATAACATTGTTATTTTATTACTATTCACCTTAATCTTCATGTATCTTTTGAAGTGGCCTTCTTGATAGTACTCCCCGGATTATAGATGGTACTTAGAAAATTTAAAACGATCAAATTCATCTAAAACATATACAATAATGATGATTATCTAAAATTTTGACGTGGTTGTCTACAACTAGAACCTACATAAATCCATCTTAACTCCATATCTAGCAAGCACCAAGAGGGATCAAATCCCTCATGGTGCAAATCTTTCCTCAAGTTTTGCACTCAAAAAAAAAAAGTTTGCCCCATAGTTGATTTGATCCTTCTCCATACTTGATAACTTAAAAGTTAAGATGGATCTTCCAGACTTCCATTTACAGCAACAGTCTGCCCCAAGTGTCAGACATTTATTCGATTCCACTGCCTATTAGTACTGAAAATTTAAATTATAAGCTTGACATGACATAACAAAACAGTATGTTAAGGGCTACAGACATGTTGCAACAATCCCCATTAAATGATAAATAACACAGTAATTATTTTATTTACATACGAAAAATAGGGTAATCATTAAATACCGTGTCAAAAACAGTAGAGCGGATGCCTCTCTGTTCAAGAGTGAGGGCGCAGATAAGACCAGACATTCCACCTCCGATAACTGCCACGTGTGGGTCGTCCCTCACGACAGTCGTGAACTTAACCTGCTCTTGAAGAGATGCTTTGTGAAGTCTGGTCCTCCTTGAAGAACCACGGGATTTAACACGCGGTCTGCCTTGCTTTCGATTCCCGGCGCTTCCGTTGGGTTTATCTTCATTGTTCTTTGTAGGGGGTGAGTCATTCTCCGGTTTGGTTGCAGAGTTTGTGCATGTGGAGGATTTATTTCGGTGGGAGGATGCGGTGAAGTCGGGAATTTCATTGACCGTGGCATGAAAAGATTGCACAGTCCAGGTGCGACTGATAGCGGAATTCATTCTTTGTGTGACCTGAATCATTCCTGGAAGTGAAATGCACTTTCAACTTCTTATCTGTTTGTGTTTTTTTCAGCGTTGTTTAAATTTTGAAATAATTTATTTTATTTATCAAAAATATATTTTTAATAATGATATTTATTCTTAATAAATAATATGAAATATAATTTTAGTAATGATTATGAGAGCTACCGTAAATATTTTACGGGTCAATTCGTCCAAGTGCTAATCAACCTCGGGACCTTGGGTAGTTGTTAATGGATTGGTTTTTACTATAGTTGCTCAAGGATTGAGTAATGCCTTAAGTCCGAATTTAAATGTGCTATGTTTTTTTTGGTGCATAATTTTTGGGAATATTTATCTTAAATATTGTTAGATATAGTTGGATTTGTAGATTTTAGTGGTTAAATTTGTATGATTTGAATAATACTAGATTTTTTCAACAAATACAATTTAAACAACAAAAAGTTGTGATTTTGAGTGGATTTATTTGTCAAATTTTGAGGAGGAAAACAAAAACCAAAAATAGTTAGACAACACCATGTCTTAATATTCAAGCATTGTTAATCACTAGTCAATTGTTCAAAAGAGATGGTGTAAAAGGGTTGAGCTTTTGCTAGTTGTTAGTCAACGGTTCAAAAGGGTTGAGTGTTTACCAAAGATCATGTGTCAATGGTTGGTCATCTCACTTTTAATGTTTAAAAAATACTAACTCTATAACTCTATATTAATTTTGGAGATATTAATCATATAAAAAAATTTAAAATAATTGAATAATAAATCTTACCATCCTTAAAATATCCAAAATAATTTAGAAGAATTTACATGGTTTATATATATAATATGATTGTTTTTAAATTTATTTATTTTTTCAAAATAAAATTTAATGGGAAACTTTTAGACAACACCCTATATTTGGTAAATGATACCTATTATGGTTTAGCATTTAGGTGTATGACAAAAAAATTTAAAATAATTAGACAACGTCATGCCTTAATATTCAAGCGTTGTTAATCACTAGTCAATTGTTCAAAAGGTGGATGGTGTAAAAGGGTTGAGCTTTTGCTAGTTGTTGGTCAACGGTTCAAAAGGGTTAAGTGTTTACCAAGGGTCAAGTGCCAAGGTCATCTCACTTTTAATGTTTTATAAAACACTAACTCTATAACTCTATATTAATTTCGGAGTTATTAATCATATAAAATTAAATTTAAAAATTTGAGAAGTAAATCTTTCCATCTTTAAAATATCCAAAATAATTAAGAAGAATTTACATTRTTTGTATATATAGTATGATTGTTTTTAAGTATTTATAAAATTAAATTTAAAAAWTTTTGAAGTAAATCTTTCCATCCTTAAAATATCCAAAATAATTAAGAAGAATTTACATTGTTTGTATATACAGTATGATTKTTTTTAAGTATTTATAAAATTAAATTTAAAAATTTGAGAAGTAAATCTTTCCATCCTTAAAATATCCAAAATAATTAAGAAGAATTTACATTGTTTGTATATATAGTATGATTGTTTTTAAGTATTTTTTTTTTTTTTTCAAAGTAAAACTTTAGGGGAAACTTTTAGACAACACCCTATATTTCACAAATGGTACCCATTGTAAACTCATTGGCATTGAATATGGTGTATGAACTGATAAGAATATCAAATAAGACRTGTAATAGAGGCAACCAACATTATGAATTAACCTTGAGAATTCCTACATGAAGTTCAAAGCACTCACCATTCAAGCTAGCCCACGGAAAATTTTTATTTTGATTTATAAGTGTTACACACGGACGTTATACATCTCATCCATATTATATTGTATAATGCACCTCGCATTTCTTAATTCAAAAACAAAATTAATGTGGATTCATTTGAACTTAAGAATTTTTAAACAACTAAAAGTTGACCCCTTAATTTTTTATCCTCTCCATACTTAAGAACTCTAAAGTTAACATAATTCTATACAAATGTTCAACCAATTGAAAGCTATTAAAATTGTGGAGAAATTGATGTTTTTGGATCCTTGCGAGATGGAGTGGAGGTTGGTGTTACATGACTTTGCAGGTTAGCTAGAGGAAGTCGAGCAAAGCTTTCGAGAACTTCTTGATATCCATCCTTTCTCTATTTGATCTTTTCAAGTTGCATGCCAAGTGTTTGAATAGTCGTCTACACATAAAGTATTTGATGTAATGCATGTCCCAGGTAGAATGCATGGCAAGTGTTTGATAGAATGCTTGCATGCCAAGTGTTTGAAAAAAACTTTGTTAAACAAATTTTTTATGCTAACCTTGATGCTAAGGCAGAATTTCAAATTATGATCAAGTCCCTCTCTAGGAAAACCTTATTCATGTGGGTGAATTCTACCAGTTATGCAGGGGATTTAAAGAATAAATTGGAACATTACCAAGGGATTATTGTCGCCCATCGACACCTTCTTTACAAGGCTAAATAATTGGAGGATCTATCGCAGTTTTTTAATTCTCTTATTTGCAAAGATTCAACTCTTATCTTGGTAATACAATTGCATGGAGGAGTGATGGGAAGTGGTGGTTGGTCATCCTCAAAACCTCTTTCTGTTAAGGATGTGGTCCAGAATAAATCATCTACTTCATCAACTATGAACTGTCCTATATCTACTATGTATATTATGGAGAGATCTGAATAGGTGCCCAAATTGGAGGTCTCGGAGTTGGAAGTTACAAGTTTACTTTCTTTTTACCAATCTTCAACATTAATTTGTAGATTCAATGATTTATGGCCTTTGACTGTAAATTTGTACCAACGGATTTTTTCGACATGGACACAACATTGTGAGGTTTATCTATGCTTTAAAGGTTTTTTTCTTGTCAAGTTTGAAAATATAGTTTCTAATCAAAGATTTTTAGAGGAGGGTCCCTAGTTTTGGGGTAGAGAGGGCCTTTTTGTTACCTCTTGGTTCCTTGATTTAGATCATTTCACTATGTCTATAGTAAAGGTGTCGGTTTGGGTTCAACTCCCAAATTTTCCCCTCCTTTTTTGGCATTTAATAGTTCTTAAAGATATTGGCAATACTTTGGGTAGTTACATCAAAACAAATCTAGATTAGATTAAAGATATTTTCACATATGTGAGAATATGTGTTGAGATTGACATAAGTCAGGGCCTACCATATAAGATTTTATTACAATGGGGTAATTTTATATTTGTTCAAACTCTGGATTATGAGAATACTGCCTTTTGGTGTTAGTTATGCGAACAATTAGGGCATCTCCAAGTTTCTTGTCCTCTTGCATGTTCCTCTTTGAAAAGGAACAAAGGAGATAAAATTACACCAAAAATATGGCAAGAATGTGAGTAACCATTTCGAGAGGATGTAGAATATTAGAATAATGTCAATCAGGAATCTATTGTTCCGGAGATGAAGAACGTTGTTTGTCTAGAAGTGATAAATGAGGATAGAGAAGATGACATGAATCCCCTAAATATGGTAGTTACAAATGAACCCACATCTAGGGGGACGAAGAGAATACATGAATATAACAACTTTGATTCCAATAAGGAATTGGTACCACCTTTGAATATTGGATATCCATTTTATTCTTCAAATATTGACCTTCTAAATTCTAATTTACCTGTAATCACTATGACACCTTCTCCATGGGTTTGGCAAGAGGTTAAAAAGAAGAAAGAGAAAGAGGTTTGGTAAGAGGGTAAAAAGAAGAAAGGGAAAAAAGGTAAGATTGAGGACTATTTTTTAACGAGACAACAACAAAATGTACATTAATTTGTAATATTATAACATTTTTTTTCCGAGAAAAAAAATCAATTATATTCACAACATAATGTACATGTTCCAGATCTTTGAAAATAGGCCTTGCCAGACGATCTTTCAAAACTAGCTGACATTCTACATTAGTGGTTGGTTACATATACTATCTGCTTCAAAAAGTATGTTTTATTTTACATCTGGACAAAACCATCCTCAAAAAAGACTATTTAGACAACTTCAGAAGTGAAACTCCATAACTTCAGTTTTTGTTCCATCGACGAACTCATAGAAACCGAAGGCTCCATTCTGCAATTGTAATGCTTCTTTAGAAAGTTCATCTTCCTTAGAATTGAGTTCCCGCAAAATATGATGGAAGGACAACCACTCAAAAGCCCTGAAGTTAAGCTTGATCTCTCTCATAATGGAGGCCAGATTGGGGTTTTGAATGGAAATATTACCCCTTGCCCAGTCTATTGCCATTTTGGAGTCACCAAACAATTGAAGTTTGCTCAAATTCTTTTCCTTAGCCACCTCCAGAAGAGTCCAATGAGAAATGAGTTCAGATATGTTATGTGTCCCACCACTAGGAGCGTATCTAATGTGAATGTAGTGATTATGATTGATAAAAAGGATCACCCCTCCACCACACTTTTGCGGATGGCCTTGGTAGGCCCTGTCAAAATAACCCCAAGGAACAACATAGTCGATAGGGGGGAATTGGGGTTCAAGTCTTTTGTTCCCTCAGATATTCACTGAATTCTTATTCCATACTAAGTGTGAGTGTAGTTATTACTTTAGGAGGGATCGACTTGTCCTTGAAGATGGCACAGTTACGTGCCCACCATATATTGGAGATCATAATGCTTGGTAAATCTGCATAAAGAGAAATTGATCTATCGTGAATCCATGATTTGTAACATTCATCCAAAGTTTCCTTGTTCCATTCAACTTTGGCCTTTAGTTGATCTTTGATCAACTTCGAGACCTGGCCTACATAGGAGCACGAAATAAAGAGATGAAAAATTATTTCTGAATTTAATTTACAATGAGCACATATGTTAGGACCACGCCATCCTTTCATTAAGTCATTATCCCAAGTCAACACTTTATTATTTAGAGCAAGCCAAAAGGTAATTTTGCAACAGGGAGGGGCTTTAAACTTCCACAAGGGTTTCCACCGCCATGTCATGGGGGCTTCATTTATGTCCTCTAACCATGATTTATAACCCAGTTTGACCGTGTAAGACCTATTCAAAGGGTTCTTAGACCAACAAAGAGAGTCTGTGGACTCTCCATCCAGAGAGATGAAGTTTTCACATAAAAGAGTAATGAAGTATTCATGTTCTTCAAATAGAGCCTCGGGAAGACATGTTGAAACCATGTCCTTCTAGCCCAATTGACCTCTCAGTTGATGGGATCTCGTGCTTACATCGTACAAAGAAAAATTATTTTATCCCTTAAGGACTGGAGGAGGGGAGAGGACATCCTGAAATTGTTTCCTGCACCTAGCCAGGGGTCTTCCTCAGCCAGATACTTCTCCCGCTACTAATGCGCCAAATCGTCTAGTTTCCTACTAGTGGAAAGGATTGCACCAAGGATTTCTATACAATGGAACCCTTAGATGAGTTAATTAGAGAGCGAAACCATTCAATAATAGATTGATTTGGGAAGTATTTTGAATTCATAACTCTAATCCAAAGCGAACACCCTTGAGTTGATATCCACAAATTCCTTATAGATAGAGCTCAAGAAAAAGGGAGAATGTCCTTTAAACCCCATCACCCCAATTCCTTTGTGGTTGTGATAGATTTCCAACTAGCCAGTTGAATACCCCTTGGGAATTTCTAACCAACCCATAAAAATTGAAAACTTAACCTGCGAATTTTTTCCAGAACTCCCTTTGGAATTGCGACAATGGAGTTCCAATACACAAGGATACTTTCTAAAACTGCTTTGAGTAACACCAATCTTCCACCCATGGACAACATCCTATTCACCCAAATGAAGATCCTAGCCTTCACTTTTCTGATTAACCAACTCCAATCCTTTTTCCTATAACAATCTAGTTTTAGAAGGAAACCCAAGTACTTTCAACCTTCATTTAGAGTTTTTCTTTGAGATGGGAAAATATTAAAAAGGGAGGTCCCTTCGGCTTCAGAACAATGGTTGAGGATAATACAATATTTTTCCATGTTGACCATCATGTTTGTGGCACTGCAATAAAGGTTTAGGATGCTTTTAAAGGAAGAGAGGGCCCTGTGAGATCTGACCATACTACATAAAATATCATCCACAAATAGTAGATGAGATACTTCTTCATATTCAAAAATTATAACCCCTCTTATAAGGCCATTGGATCGAGCCTCCTTTATCMATCTGYTGAGGGCCTCAACAATAATCAAAAATAGAAAACGGGACAACCCTGAAGGATGCCTCTCGAGGCTATGAAAAAAAGGTAAGAGGYCCCATTGATGAGGACAACGAAAGAGGCACTCTGTAAGCATCCCATAATCAAGTTTACAAAATTCAAGTTCATCCCCATCTGAATGAGCACCAAATGCATAAAGGTCCAATTAACTTTGTCATAAGATTTTGATAGGTCCAGCTTAAGGATGGTCGCATTAAGGGTTATTTTTCTTGATAGAATGGAGAACCTCTTAAGCAATAGATATAGCATCATGAATTTGTATATTGTGTAAAAATCCAAACTTCTCTTCCGCTATGATCTGGCTAAGAATTGACCTCAATCTTCTTAAGATAATCTTGGAAATTAATTTGTAGATTATGTTGCAGCATGAAATTGGCCTATAATCCTCAAAAGATTATGTGTTCTATTTTTTAGGGATGAGACACAAGAAAGTGGAGTTTATAGATCGTGAACCCTGCCCTCCCTTTGAGACTCCCTCACCACCAAGAACATGTCATATTTTAGGAGATCATAGAAGGATTTGTAAAATTCAACTATAAAACCATTCAGACCCATGCATTTTTCCATTCTTCATGGAGGAAAGGGTCAAACACAATTCCACCTCCGAGACCTCTTCTTCCAATGATTGATTCATATATTCTGAGAAGACTAAAGGGATTTTTCAAACAACTTCCAGTATTTCTTGGATTGGGCACACAATTGGGGCTAAGAAGAGTTTGCTAAAGTACCTTACCCCAAGCTCAGCCTTGTCCTTGAAAGAACTTGCCATATTCCCTTCCTCACCCTTTATTTCCCATATCGTGTTGAGATTCCTTCGATAATTAGAAAACTAGTGAAATAATTTTGTATTGTTGTCACTAGCTTTAATCCAAAGGGCCCTGCTTTTAAGACGCCACTCTTGTTCCTCTTTTTTCAACCATGAGGATTGAAGGTCCTCCAAAATTTTGAACTCCTCTAACTGATTCCCTAAAAGAAGGCCCCCATCTAAAATATTATATAAATGTGAGAGCCTCTCTTCTGTTTCCAACAAGTTCCATTGCCTTCGGGCTCTCCATATGGGCAACCATTTTTTGATGGCCCCTTTCAGCCTTTTTATGTTTGCTTCAAATTGAATCATCAATGCTTCGGGTTTTAGGGGAGAGAGATTTTCCCACAAAGACGATACCAACTTCCTAAAGTCCTCTTCTTCCAGCCAAACCTAACTAAATTTTAGAGGGGTTGGGGGAGAATCAAAACCAATTTCCCACAGTAAAGAAATTGGACGATAGTCCATAATTCCTCCAATCTGAACTAAGGATTTGAATCTGATACCCATTCCCAGCAATACCTCTGAGACAAAAAACCAATCCAGTCTTTTTGCCACCTCCTCATCTTCTGTTATGAAATTTCTCCAAGTGGGAGCTAACTTAATGGGTTCAAGATCCACTAGTTGAGCATTCTCTAAGAAAGATAAGAAAAAACCTCTTTGTCGATCCACTATGGGGTTTGCCCCCAAAACCTCTCGAAGGGAGAGGGTAAAATTCAAATCCCCCCGACCACCAGATGGGGGTCGGAGAATGATCCGGATTTTATGAGTAGAACAAAATGAATACATATTATTAAAAGATGTTTAACATATAATAACAGAGATACAGTAAAATCAGTTTCTATTCAATAAGGAAATAAGCTGAAACTGTAAAATGTAGCAGAAAACAAGCTTTCTGAAATGGTGGTGGCTTATCTCTGAGATGATTACAATGAGGATCTAAAGGAATTTTTCCAATAAACATGAATGCCAAAACGCTATACATCCAAAAACCTAACCCTAGGAGATGAAGCACCAAAAGTCATGTGGGCCCCTTTGGGGTAAGCTAGTACATCAACTTCCTAGGGTCGTAACTTTTGCATACTATCTTTGTTTTAGGCGCACGATAGCCCGTTGGAAAGGTCTATCTGAGGACTACACATGTTGTAGTTAGGATCTAACTCAGGCTATTAACTAATTGTGGTGAGACCTAAAAACGTTGTTTAGGGCCTCAATACGGTCCCGAGAGTCAGGGATCCGAAAACTAGGAAAAAACTACCAAACTGGAAAACTGCCAAAATGAACTAGTTGGAATAGGTGGGAGGCCATTGACATCCATATGGATAAATCCTCCCCCCTTAGGAATAAATGGTCTCCATTTCATTGAGTTCTCCCATTAGATGAGTAAATTTATGTTGAATCTGGCCCTGGCTGAGCCACTTGCCTTGGTGCAGGAGTTTCCCCAGTTAAACAAATCAATAAAGATAGATCCTTTGTTGTCGAGTGCCCTTGACCTGTGTGTCCATAATCTGATCACTGGATGCATGTTGCATGTATTCAGGGTTGAGAAATGGGTGTCAATTTCTCTGTTATCTTTGAGGTGTCCAATAATGGTGGGAAATATGGTTGAAGGAGAGCCACGTTGAATATTGGGTGCAGGCCAAGGAAAGAGGGAATGTTGGGCTCAAAATCATTGTCACCAACAACCTTGGTGAAGGTGTACGACCCATAATGGAGTGGGTGAAGATTCCAATGGGACCCTGTAAGGCGTTCTTTCTCCAAGTGTAACCAAACTTTGTCTCCCACCTAAAACTTATGTGGCACCCGATGTTGATCATGGCGTTTCTTGTACTTGGCATTGAACTTCTATAAAATATCCTGAACTTGTTGGCAGATGTGTTGGATCCACTCAATGAATTGGGTGGATTTTTCAGCTTCGGGTGGAGCAGGGGATGAGTCGACTGAGGTGGTCGCTAGGGGCAGTGCAACATCCATGGGGCCCAATGGTTGGAATCCCAACCCCACCTGAAAGGGATTGTGGCCAGTTGAGCTATGTAGGACTCAGTTGTAGCTATGCTCGACATAGGGAATACTCTCATCCCATGTGCGGGGGTGCTTGGAATTGTACATGCATAGGATATGCATGATCATTCGATTGACGACCTCAGTTTGGTCATATGTCTGGGGGTGGAAGGCAGTGGATTTGGTGAGCTTGGTGTCCAACAGTGACTAGAGGCTCGACCAGAATGTGCTGAGGAACCGACTGTCCCGATCTGAGACAATGGTTTGTGGGATCCMAAAATTTACCTAGAATCGTTCAAAGAAGAGCTTGGCAGTGGCCTCTRTTGTGATGTTCTTCTTGTAGGCGGCCAAAATCTCCATCTTGGAAAAGCGATCAACAACCACAAAAACACAGTCATTTCSCCTCTTGGTGGACGGAAGGCCCGACATGTAGTCCATTGAGATGAATTCCCACGGCCTGTCAGGAGTCGACATAGCGGTGTACATGCCCTGTTTCTTAGTGGTCGGTTTGGAAATAGCACAGGCGRTGCAAGACCTGATATACTTGTCGACATCCTGTCGAAGTTTCGACCAATAGAAATGTTTTTGCAGCACTACCATTATCTTTTTGACGCCAAAGTATCTTGCCAACCAACTGTAGTGAGCTTCCCAAATCAGCTTCTCTCGCTTGCATGATAGAATGCAGAGATAGCCCAGACGACACAACAATCGGTCCTAAAGATAGAAATTAACAACAATTGAGTTTTCCCCCAACATTTGGTAGGTGGTGTCGAAGTCATGGTCTGTCTCATAGAGGTAGGGCCATCTGGAGGTCTTGTGGAAACAAGAGTCTAGCATCGTGGTGAGTTCCGCAACTGGAGGTCGGTTGAGGCAATCAACAACTTGGTTGGTACTTCCTTTTTTATACTTGATGTTGAGGTGGAATTGTTGCAAGTATGTGGACCACTTCTGATGGTGGTCATTCTGCAATTTGTCTTGGGTCTGCATGAACTGTAGTGGCTTATGATCAGTGTGGATTACTCTCTCCTTCCCAAGAATGTAATGTCTCCATTGGCGACAGGATTGCAAAATGAAGTACATTTCTTTGTCGTAAGTAGGGTACTTACAGACAACATCTGATAGTGTCTCACTATGATATGCCACGGGGTGGTCATGTTGAGTGAGGACAACACCCACAACATAGTTTGAAGCATCTGTCTCTATCTCAAAGGGATGTTGCAGGTCCCGTAATGAAAGTATTGGGGATGAGCACATGCATTGGTTTAACTCATCAAAGGCTTGTTGTTGGGACAAGCCCCACACAAATTTTTCCTTACCACCACCCCTGGTTACTGGCCTAAGGGCTCATGTGATATGAGATAATCCCAACATGAACCTGCAATAGAAATTGGCGAGACCCAAGAAGGTCTGAAGCTCAGTGAGTGTGATTGGGGTTGGCCAGTCACAGATGACCTGGATCTTGGTTGGATCCACATGTACACCATGCTGATAAACGATGTAGCCTAGGTAATGGACCTTGTCCATGCCGAAGCAACATTTTTCCAAGTTTCCATATAGCTTGTGCTATCGGAGGGTGTGCAAAACCTGTTGAATATGTTACAAGTGCTCCACCCAAGTCTTGATGTATATGAGGATGTCATCCAGATACACCACAACAAAATTATTGATGAAAGGCCGCAGGATATCATCCATCAACCTTATGAAAGTTGTTGGAGAATTTGTCAAACCAAAGGGCTTGACCAACCATTCAAAAAGACCTTCTTTTGACTTGAAGGCAGTCTTCCATACATATGTTTGTTCTATTGGGACCTTGTGGTAGCTAGACTTAAGATCAATCTTGCTGAAGTATTTTTTCCTTGTGAGCTAATGGAGGTCATCGATTCGAGGAATCGAGTACCGGTTCCAAACTATGATTTTATTCAGGGCCCGGTAATCAATGCAGAGTCACCATGTCCCATCTTTCTTCTGCACCAACACGATTGGGCTCCCACAAGGCGATGTGTTGGGACAGATGTGCCCCTTGTGGAGAAGTTCTTGGATCTACCTCTTGATCTCCTCGTTTTCTAGCAGAGAGCGACGGTATATTGGCCCTGTTATCCCCGATTTCTAGGGATAACTAGGAGATCATGTCTCGAGGCCCACAGGTCCTAGACATGAAGTACCGAGAGCAGGATTGACCTGAGCATGGCCTTGGAGGGCCCATCCTTTTCTTCTTTTGTTAGATTCGTCTTGTCAGCAGCAGCAACATTCATCACCATTGGCCTGGTCTTGTATCGGAGAAGGCTCTTGCTCCATGAGGTAATTGGTCCAGGTATCATGGTATGTGTCACTTTTGATCATTATAACCTTTCGATATATGAATCTTACTCCTTTATCTTTGACGACTACTTGGATCTTACATTAACAGACTTGACCATGATTGGGGGATTGACAGGGTGTTCTAGCAATCCTGTACCCATGGGATTTGGTTTGCCACTAGGGGGATTTCTAAAGAGTCATCGTCCGCTCCCATCATACCACCACTTTTCCATCTTATCTCCCACTCATCTGTCCCATTCCCCTTGTCCGGGCATTAGGATGATATGTTTGTGGGGTTGCACCTTATCTCCTGGGAAGAAGGGGCTAAAGGCCCAGGAGGTAAAAGCAGCTAGTAAAAGATAAAAGCCTAAAAATGAAACCTCGAGATGCCTCGTCCAGGGATCCTCGAGAAGGCAATAAAAAGCCTCTCAACAAGAAATAAGAGGGACCCGAACAAAATAACAAACAAGACCTAGCTAAGAGGATAGGGGGTCTCATCACGAGCCAGCCTATTATGTTCATGGGTACCTACCAGCATGACATTGCCACCATCTGGTTACCACGCCAGGGCAGTGACCTTTGGTTGCATGGCCAAGGGAAAGGGGGTCTCATCACGAGCCAACCTTCTCATCTCTGTGAAAGTACTTGTGGGTAACACTGTCAGCTCTGGTCACCACGCCAAGGCAGTGTCCTCTAGTTAGTCCTTTGGTGTCATCCTTGGTTATTCCATATTGACGCAACATTTTCTCTTTATAGGCAATTAGATGGTGTTTTGAAGCATTGATCTCATCAATATCTATTGTCATAATTGCTAATATATTGACATCATATAGTTATAGGAAGTACTAACCCATTGAATCATAGCCTGCATGTATTGTTTTGTTGTTGCTTTGTTCCGGGCAGGTGTTCTCATTTGGGCCTACACTTCATTATTGGTTGTTTAGCCCGACTATCTACTCTCGGTGGTGACTTGTGAAGAGGGGATTTTACTTTGACCTTTATACCTTGGCCTCTTCAAAACTCCAGGTTACCAGGGACGTCTCCCCTGGGCCTAACCTCCCTAAAGAGAAAGAACCTCCCCATTGTGGTGACATTGGGTGGGGTAGGTTCATGTTACGCCAGTTTGGCCTTTATCTACTAGCCTTTTGACCTAGCTACAAACTGTCTGATAATAGGCCCATTGGGTAGCAGTGAATTGGGGGTCAGATCAATGGGATGCTTGACCTGGTAGTGCAGAGGTACCCTGGTAGGTGAGGAAAAGATATATGAGTATTCTTCCATGACCTTATCCACTTGCTTCTGTTGTGTGTATAGATTGACCGCGGAGGCCCTGGATGTGGCTGCGACCTTTCACTCACTCTAAGAGTGAATCATGAAGAAGACAAATTTCCCAGTCCAAAAGATGACCTTCCTACATTGCTTGGAAGAGGTCAAGGAAATAGCACTAGGTGGGACTATCTTGATTATCCTATACAATTTCCTGTTCAAAGTAATAATAATACTACAAGGCCTAGACTCATATAAAACATGATGTTTCCATAAATAAGGTTGTCCCAAAAGAACATTACAAACTTTGAGAAGAGCAACATCACACACTACCTCATCTTTGAAGGGCTTGATTTCGTACGATAGTCGACATTGTTGGTTGACGCGGAGATCACTTCCTTGGCGGAGCCATTCAATGGTGTAGGGTTGTAGGTGCAACATTGTCGGCAGGGATAACCGCTTGATGACCTCTGTTGAGATGAGGTTCTTCTGGCTACCGCTATCAACAATGAAGTGCAGTGGGGTGTCTTTTACCCACATCTGGTTCGTCTGGTTCACCAGGCTAGAGCTTGGTGGTAGAAACGTTGGCACTGGGTTCCACGTCAATGATCTGTCTCCCCCTTTTTGGTTCTGACTCAGAGTCAGAAATCACATCTGATTCAGAGGCTTTCACTTCATCCACTGGCGACCGCTTTGAGAGACAATCAACAGTGTTATGCCAAGGGCTCTTATGGAAGTCAACCACTTCTCGATATCTTTCTTTATCTTTATCGTGTCCTTCTTTGCTTGCAACTTGGACTGGTTGTCCCGATACTGTCCATCTTTTGTTTGTCCTTTGTTTTGCGAGTTGGGGCTGCCCTTTCCTAACCTTTGTTGTGACGGGTTCCCAGGCCCAAATTGTTACGTCTTTTGTTTGAGCTTCTGCTCGATTTTGACATCATATTGATAGGTTGTGTCCAAGGATGAGATGTCTAGAAATTCCATTTCGGTCTCGATGTAGCTATGCAGAGCATCGCGATACTTCAGCACCAAATGTCGCTCTGAATATTTGATACCCAGCTTGGTGTGCAAGGTATGGAAGATATTTGTGAACTCTGGCACTGTTTTGTCTCTTTCTTGTCGCAGTGTGGCCCATTTTGTGTACAAGTCGTCATAACTTCTGACGTTGTAGTATTTTTCCTTAATAGCATCCCTGAAGGATTCCCAGGTGACCATGACCGTAAATAATGCGGGTTCCTCTATTTCCTTTTGCTCACAGAAAGTTTCCCACCAATCTTTGACATGGGGAACGGCTTTGAGGAGCACAAAAGTAATTTTTTCTCTATTCAAAAAGTTATGGACATAAAAATACCCTTTTAGTAGATTCAACAACTTGTCTACAACATCTACGTCTATCTGAACTTCAAATATAGGAATATCAAAGTTTGTCTGTACCTTGAAGGGGGTGGTGTCTCCACTCGAGGAAGATGCGTCGCCTGTCGGTAGCGGCCGAAGGATTTGTTCAAAACTACCCATCATCTCGTTCCTTTGTTGCGTGAGGGATTCCTCAAGAAACATTTTTAAAGGATCTCTTGTACCATCATCTTTATTTTCTTTTCTCCCGCCATGAGAGGTCACTTGGGCGTGTGATAGATTTTTTCCTCAAGAGAAACAAGCAGAGACCCAATTATTTGTACCCTGRCCTCATTGGCGACATGCATTAAGTACGACAAGTAGCAGACCGCTCTGATACCATTGATCTRGATTTTATGAGGAGAATGAAAGGAATAGAGATTGTTAAAAGATGTTTAACGCAGAATAACAAAGATATAGTAAAATTGGTTTCTATTCAATAAATAAATAATTTGAAACTGTAAAATGCAACGAAAAACAAGATTTATGGAATGGCGGCGACTTATCTCTGAGAAGAGATGTGACGGCTACGCTCATTCGCAAGAAGATGATTACAATGAGGCTTTGAAGGCCTTTTTCCAATAAACATGAATGCCAAAACCCTAGACATCCAAAAACCTAACCCTAGGAGATGAAGCGCCAAAAGTCATGTGGGCCCTATTGGTGTAAGCTAGTACATCAACTTCCCGGGGTTGTAACTTTTGCATATGATCTTCGTTTTAAACGCACAATAGCCTGTTGGAAAGGTATATCCAAGGATTACACATGTTGTCATCAGACCTAATATAAAATTTTAGTCTGACTATGGATAGCCCTAAAAACGTTGTTTAGGGCCTCAAAACGGTCCTGGAAGTCGGGGACCCGGAAACCAGGAAAAAACTGCCAAACTTGAAAAATGCCAAAATGAACCAGTTGGAATAGTTGGGAGGCCACCGAAATCCATCTGGATCAATCCTCCCCCCTTAGGAAAAAATGGTCTCCATTGCATTGAGTTCCCCCATTAGATGAGGAAATTTTTGTTGAATATGGTCGCGGGTGAGCCACTTGGCTTGGTGCAGGAGCTGCCCTGCTTTGACAACTTGATAAAGTCGGATCCTTTGTTGTCGAGTGCCCTTGACCTATGTTTCCACAATATGATCATTGGATGCATGTTTCATGCATCTCTGCTATCTCTGAGGTGTCCAATAATGGTGGGAAATATGGCCGAAGGAGAGCCATATTGAATACTGGGTATAGGCCAAGGAAAGGGGGAATGTTGAGGTCAAAATCATTGTCACCCACAACCTTAGTGATGGTTACGACCCATAACAGAGTGGGCGTAGCTTCCGATGGGACTTTGTAAGGCGTTCTTTCTGCAATTGCAACCAATCTTTGCCTCCCACCTGAAACTTATGTGGCACTCGATGTTGATCATGGCGCTACTTGTACTTGGCATTGGACCTCTGTAAAATATCCTGAACCTGTTGGAGGATGTGTTGTATCTGCTAAATGAATCGGGTGGCTTTCTTAGCTTCAGGTGGAGAAGGGGACAAGTCGACCGAGGTGGCCGCCAAGGTTAGTGCAACATCCATGGGGCCCAATGGTTGGAATCCCAACCCCAAATTAAAGGGGTTGTGGCCAGTTGAACTATGAAAAGCTTGGTTGTAGCTATGTTGGACATAGGAAAGACTCTCATCCCATGTGCAGGGGTGCTTGGAATTGTACATGCGCAGCATATGCACGATCATCTGATTGACGTCCTCAGTTTGGCCATCTATCTGGGGGTGGAAGGCAGTGGATTTGGTGAGCTTGGTGTCCATCAATGATCAAAGGCTCGACCAAAATGTGTTGAGGAACCGACTATCCAAATCTGAGACAATGGTTTGTGGGATCCCAAAATGTATGCTGACTCGTTCAAAGAAGAGCTTGGCAATGGTCTATGTTGTGATGCTCTTCTTCCAGATGGCCAGAATCACCATCTTGGAAAAGCGATCAACAACCCCAAAAACACAGTCATTTCCCCTCTTGGTGGACGAAAGGCCCGACATGTAGTCCATTGAGATAGATTCCCACAACCTGTCAGGAGTCGGCAAAGGGGTGTACAGGCCCTGTTTCTTAGTGGTCAGTTTAGAAATAGTGTAGGTGGTGCAGGACCTGATATACTTGGTGACATCCTGTCGAAGTTTCAGCGAGTAGAAAGTGTTATGCAACACTACCACTGTCTTTTTGACACCAATGTGTCCTGCCACCCGAATGTAGTGAGCTTCCCAATTCAGCTTCATTTGCTTGCTTGATAGAACGCAAAGATGGCCCAGACGACACAACATCCCCTCCTGAAGATGGAAATTAGCGACAATTGAGTTTGTACCCAACACTTGGTAGGTGGTGGCGAAGTCAGGGTCTGTCTCCTAGAGGTGGGGCCATCCGGAGGTCTCGTGGCCACAAGAGTCTAGCACCGTGGTGAGTTCCACAACTGGAGGCCATTTGAGGCAATCAACAACTCGATTGGTACTTCCTGTTTTATAATTGATGTTGAGGTGGAATTGTTGCAAGTATGTGGACCACTTCTGATGGCGGTCATTCTGCAATTTTCCTTTGGTGTGCATGAACTGTAATGGCTTATGATCAGTGTGGATGACTGTCTCCTTCCCAAGAATGTAATGTCTCCACTAGCGGCAGGATTTTACAATGGAGTACATTATTTTTTTGTAAGTAGGATACCTACGGACAACATATGATAGTGTCTCATTATGATATGCCA
>SNQJ01S0002091.1:28631-54459 GCA_010110895.2 Picea sitchensis
TTCTGTTGTGTGGAGATATCGGTCGCGGAGGCCCTGGATGTGGTTGTGATCTTTTGCTCACTCTAAGAGTGAATCACGAAGAAGACAAAATTCTCGGTCTGAGAGATGACCTTCTTGTAATGCTTGGCAGAGATTAAGGAAATAACACTAGGTGGGATTGTCTCGGGTATCCTGTACAATTTCATGTTCAAAGTAATAATAACACTACGAGGCCTAGACTCATATACAACATGACATTTCCATAAATAAGGTTGGCCCAAAATAACATTACAAATTTTGAGAGGAACAACATCACACAATACCTCATCTTTGAAGGGCTTAATGTCATACAACAATCGACATTGTTGGATGATGCAGAGATCACTTCCTTAGCGGAGCCATCCAATGCTATAGGGATGTGAGTGCAGCGTTGTCGGCAAGTCTAGCCACTTGATGACCTTTTCTGAGATGAGGTTCTTTTGGATACCACTATCAACGATGAAGTGCAACGGGGTGCTTTTTACCCACTTATGTGAATGGAAAAGGCACTCGCCTTCTTCTGGCTCGTCTGGTTCACAAGGTTGGATCCTAGTGGTAGAAACAGTGGCACTAGGTTCCACATCAATGATTCATCTCCCCCTTTCTAGTTCAAACTCAAAGTTGGAACCCAATCTGATTCAGAGGCTTTCACTTCAGCCACCAACGACTTCTTTGAGCAACAATCAACAGTGTTATGCCAAAGGATTTTATGGAAGTCACACCACCTCCCGTTATATTTATTTGTCTTTCCAGTGTCCTTCTTTGCTTACGGCTTGGACTGGTTGTCCTTATCCTTTCCATCTTTGCTCTATCCTTTTTTCTGCGGGTTAGAGCCGCCCTTTCCTGGCTTTTGCTGTGAGGGGTTCGCAGGCCCAAAATGCCACATCTTTTGTTTGAGCTTCTACTCGATTTTGACGGCATATTGATAGGTCACGTCCAAGTACGATATGTCCAGAAATTCCATTTCAGTATGGATGTATCTATGCAGATCATTTTGATACTTGCGCACCATATATGTCTCTGAATATTTGATACCCATCTTGGTGGGCAAGGTATGGAAGATATTTGTGAACTCTGGCACTACTTGGTCTCTTTCTTGCCACAGTGTGGTCTATTTTTTATACAATTCATCATAACTTTTGACATGGTAGTATTGTTCCTTAATAGAATCCCTGAAGGATTCCCAGGTGACCGTGACTGTAAATAATGATGGTTTATCTATTTCCTTTTGCTCATAGAAAGTTTCCCACCAATATTTTACATGGGGAACGACTTTGAGGAGCGCAAAAGTAATATTTTCTCTATTCGAAAAGTTATGGACATAAAAATACCCTTCTAGTAGATTCAACCATTTGTCTACAACATTTGCGTCTATCTGACGTTCAAATATAGGAATATCAAACTTGATTTTTACCTTCAAGGGGGTGGCGCCTCCGCTCGAGGAAGATGCGTCGCATGTCGGTAGTCGCCGGAGGATTTGCACAAAACTATCCATCATCTCATTCCTCTGTTGCGTGAGGGATTCCTCAAGAAACATTTTGAAAGGATCTTCTATCCCTTCGTCTTTCTTTTCTCCCACCATGAGAGGTCGCTTGGGCATGCGAGAGCTTTTGTCCTCAAGAGAAACAAGATCGAGGCCCAATTCTTTGTACCTTGACCTCGTTGGGGACATGCATTAAGAACAACAAGGAGCAGACCGCTCTAATACCATTGATCTGGATTTTATGAGCAAAACAAAATGAATACATATTATTAAAATATGTTTAACACAGAATAACAAAGATACAATAAAATTGGTTTCTATTCAATAAGGAAATAAGTTGAAACTGTAAAATGCAGCAGAAAACAAGCTTTTTGGAATGGTGGTGGCTTATCGCTGAGAAGAGATGTGACGGTTGCGCTCATTCGCAAGAAGATGATTATAATGAGGCTCTGAAGGCCTTTTTCCAATAAACATGAATGCCAAAACCCTATACATCCAAAAACCTAACCTTAGGAGATGAAGCGCCAAAAGTCATGTGGGCCCCGTTGGGTTAAGCTAGTACGCCAACTTTTCGAGGTCGTAAATTTTGCATACTATCTTTGTTTTAGGTGCACGATATCCCGTTGGAAAGGTATATCCGAGGAATACACATGTTTCCATCAGACCCAAACTTAGTTAGTAGTCAAATTGTGGCAATCCCTAAAAACGTTTTTTAGGGCCTCAAAACAACCTCGGAAGCCAGGGACTCGAAAACTACGAAAAAACTGCCAAACCGGAAAACTGCCAAAATGAACCAGTTGGAATAGGTGGGAAGCCACTGACATCCATCTGGATAAGTACTCCCTCCTTAGGAATAAATGGTCTCCATTGTGTTGATTTCTCCCATCAGATGAGGAAATTTATGTTGAATCTGGCCTCGGGTGAGCCACTTGCCTTGGTGCAAGAGTTACCCTGCTTTGACAACTCGATGAAGTTGGATCCTTTGTTGTCGAGTGCCCTTGACCTGTGTGTCCACAATATGATCATTGGATGCCTGTTGCATGCAACCAAGGTTGAGCTCTGTGGGTGTCAAGTGCTCTGCTATCTCTGAGTTGTCCAATAATGGTGGGAAATAAGGTTGAAGGATAGCCACATTGAATACTGGGTAAAGGCCAAGGAAAGGGGGAATTTTTAGCTCGAAAGCATTGTCACCCACAACCTTGGTGATGGTGTATGACCTATAAGGGAGTGGGCGGAACTTCCGATGGGGCCCTGTAAGGTGTTCTTTCTAAAAGTGCAACCAAACTTTGTCTCCCATCTGAGACTTATGGCACCCGGTGTTGATCACGGCACTACTTATACTTGGCATTGGACTTCTGTAAAATATCATGAACCTATTGGTGGATGTGTTGGATCTGCTATAATGTTCCTGACTTGGCTAGTCTAGGAAATGTTTCTAATGTGTGTGTAAGATTGATCGTTTACAACATATAAATGGTCATACAAATAATAAATGTGACAAAGGACTGGAAAGTTTATATTATGATATCTCTGTGGATTACAAAAGACTGAATGCGGTTGAATAAAATGACAACACTCGGCTAGATCAAAATACAAAAGGATCTTAGCTGGAATACAAATAAACAACAAAAGATAATACCTGGAATATGTGAGCACTGCGGGATCAATGGGTGCGCTGGAACTATGGCAGCTCGTACGATAACTGCTGGAAGGTTGGGAAATTCACCCTGGGAGATATACCTTTCATAATGGCCTGGAAACTGTCCCAAATGATGCGCCCTACCCTAGTCCTTAGTACTGGTAACTATCGGACCCCTCTACTAGTGGGTTTGGACCCCAGATGGATCCCCTTGGGGGAAATTCACCCCTCTTTCTCTAGAAAAATGCATCCTAGTGATTCCACCATCGGAATTGGATGAGATCTGTCTCAAAATGACTGTCTTGGTCTACTGGGAAATGGTTCGGAGGGGTTTCTCTGAATATGGCATGATGCTCGCTCGAGAACCCTGAATGTATCCACCAAAAGTGTCACACTCCTAAGTCTGGAAAATACGCCCCAGATGATTCCTCTGTCGGAATCTGGTGAGGAACCAGGGAAAAGATGCGCCTTACCTTCCTCTCAAACGGGTCAGAGGGAAATCCCTAAATTCTCTCTGGATGGGAAAAGTCGATCTATAAACCTCCCAGAAGTTGCACCCTCGCTCTAGATGAATGTGCCATTGTTGTTGAACACTGAGTAACTATTGTTGAAGGATGATGGAACACCTGTGTGATCTTCCTGGTGACTAGGGTGTGTCTCTCTACATCGAAATCATCCAACTGGTGTCTTCCTCCTGGAATCCACTGAACTATCTCTCCTGAGATGCGCCTCTCTCCTCAATGACAAGTCATAATCTGCATAATGATGAATTAGGTCGCTGACCCTTCCATTATAGATTTCCAAAACCCTAAATCATTGTTGAAACCCTAATTCACTGTTGACTTCCAAAATCCTAAATCACTGCTAAAACCCTAATTCACYGTTGACTTCTATTTTTAGTTCATAATGACTTAAAAGCGCTTTTAACCCTTTTTAGCTCAATGTCACTTTCCAAAAATAACACCTGTGACTGGAGTGACCTCTAGTAACCCTGTTTACCCCTTTTCTGACCCTGGATATAGTCTAACGAGGTGGTTTAGACCATTAAGCCTCCTCTATGGAGATCCTATTTGGAAAGGGACATTACATCCGCTCAATGAACTGGGTGGATTTGCCAACTTCTAGTGGAGCAGGGGATGAATCAGTTGAGGTGGCCTCTAGGGGCAGTGCAACATCCATGGGGCCCAATGGTTGGAATCCCGACCCCACTTGAAAGGGGTTGTGCCCAGTTGAGCTATGCAGGGCTCATTTTTAGCTATGATGGACATAGGGAAGACTCTCATCCCATGTGTGGGGGTGCTTGGAATTGTACATGCGCAGGATATGCACGATCATCTGATTGACGACCTCAATTTGGCCATCTGTCTGGGGGTGGAAGGCAGTGGATTTGGTGAGGTTGGTGTCTGACACTGACCATAGGCTCGACCATTATGTGTGAGGAACCGACTATCCCGATTTGAGACAATGGTTTGTGAGATCCCAAAATGTACCCATAAGCGTTCAAAGAAGAGCTTGGCAGTGGCCTATGTTGTGATTCTCTTCTTCTAGGCGACCATAATCGCCATCTTGGAAAAGTGATCAACAACCACAAACACACAGTCATTTCCCCTCTTGGTGGACAGAAGGACCAACATGTAGTCCATTGAGATGGATTCCCATGGCCTATCAGGAGTCAACAGAGGGGTGTACAAGCCCTGTTTCTTAGTGGTCGGTTTGGCAATAACGCAAGTGGTGTAGGACCTGATATACTTGTCAACATCCTGTCGAAGATTCAGCTAGTAGAAATGTTTCTGCAGCACTACCATTGTCTTTTCGATGCCAAAGTGTCCTGCCACCTGACTGTAGTGAGCATCCCAAATTAGCTTCTCTCCCTCGCTTAATGGAACACAAAGATGGACCAGATGGCACAATAACTCGTCCTAAAGATGGAAATTAGCGACAACTGAGTTTGCGCCCAATAATTTGTAGGTGGTGGCGAAGTCAGGGTCTGTCTCGTAGAGGTGGGGCCATCTGAAGGTCTCGTGACCGAAAGACTCTAGCACCGTGGTGAGTGTCACAACTGGAGGTCGGCTGAGGCAATCAACAACTCAGTTGGTACTTTATGTTTTATACTTGATGTTGAGGTGGAACTACTGCAAGTATGTGGACCACTTATGATGGCAGTCATTCTACAATTTGCATTGGGTTTGCATGAATTGTAGTGGCTTGTGATCAGTGTGGATGACAGGGTCCTTCCCAAGAATGTAATGTTTCCACTGGCAGCAGGCTTGCACAATGGAGTACATTTCTTTATCTTAAGTAGGGTACTTATGGACAACATGTGATAGTGTCTCACTATGATATGCCACAGGGTGGCCGTGTTGAGTGAGGACGACACCCACAACATAGTTTGAAGCATATGTCTCAATCTCAAAGGAATGTTGCAGGTCTGATAATGAAATTACTGGGGATGAGCACAAGCGTTGCTTCAAATCATCGAAGGCTTGTTGTTGGGATAGACCCCACATAAATTTTACCTTACCACCACCCTTGGTTACTTGGCCGAGAACCCATGCGATATGAGAGAATCCCAACATGAATCTGCGATAGAAATTCGCGAGGCCAAAGAAGCTTCGAAGCTCAGTGAGTGTGGTTGGGGTTGGCCAGTCACAGATGACCTAGATCTTGGTTGGATCCACATTCACACCTTGCTTATTAATGACGTAGCCTAGGTAATGGACCTTGTCCATGCCGAAGGAGCATTTTTCTAAGTTTGCATATAGCTTGTGCTACCGGAGGGTGTGCAAAACCTGTTGAATATGTTGCAAGTGCTCTGCCCAAGTCTCTATGTAGATGATAATGTCTTCCATATGAACCACTACAAAATTATTGATGAAAGGTCACAGGATATCGTCCATCATTGTCATGAAAGTTGCTGAGGCATTTTTCAAACCAAAGGGCATGACCAACCATTCAAAAAGACCTTCTTTTGACTTGAAGGTAATCTTCCATACATCTGTATGTTCTATTGGGACCTGGTGGTTGCGAGACTTCAGATCAATCTTACTGAAGTATTTGGCCCCCGTGAGTTGGTCAAGGAGGTTGTCGATTCGGGGAATCGGGTACCGGTTCCAGATTGTGATTTTATTCAGGGCCTAATAATCAATGCAGACTTGCCAAGTCTTGTCTTTTTTTTTTCACCAACACGATTGAGCTCCCATAAGGTGATGAGCTCGTATGGATGTACCATTTGTGGACCAGTTCTTGGATCTACCTCTTGATCTTTTCATTTTCTAATAGAGAGTGGCGGTAGACTGGCCCATTGGGTAGTGGTGCATCAAGGGTCACATCGATGGGATGCTTGACCTGGCAGTGCAGAGGTAGCCCAGTAGGTGAGGAGAAGACATTTGAGTATTCTTCCATGACCTTATCCACTTGATTTTGTTGTGTGGAGAGATCGACCGCAGAGGCCATGGATGTGGTTGCAATCTTTCACTCACTCTGAGAGTGAATCACAAAGAAGACAAATTTCTCGGTCTGAGAGATGACCTTCCTGCATTGCTTGGCAAAGATCAAGGAAATAGAACTAGGTGGGACTGCCTTGGGTGTCCTGTACAATTTCTTGTTCAAAGTAATAATAAAACTACGAGGCCTAGACTCATATACAACATGACATTTTCATAAATAAGGTTGGCCCAAAAGAACATTACAAACTTCGAGAGGAGCAACATCACATAACACCTTGTTTTTGAAGGGCTTGATGTCGTATGACAATCGACACTGTTGGCTAACACAGAGATCGTTTCCTTGGTGAAACCATCCAATGGTGTCAGGTTGTGGGTGTTGCGTTGTCGACAGGGCTAGCCGCTTGACGACCTCAGTTGAGATGAGGTTCTTTTGGCTATCGCTATCAACGATGAAGTGCAGTGGGGTGCCTTTTACCCATATCTGTGAATGGAAAAGGTGCTCGCCTTCTTTTGGCTCATCTGGATCGCCAGGTTGGAGCTTGGTGGTAGCAACGGTGGCACTAGGTTCCACGTCAATGATATATCTCCCTATTTCTAGTTCTGACTCAAAGTCGGAACCTGCATATGATTCAGAGGCTTTCACTTCATCCACCAACGACTGCTTTGAGCGTCAATCAACAATGTTATGCCAAGGGCTCTTATGGAAGTCGCACCACTTCCCGATATCTTTCTTTGCCTTTTCGATGTCCTTATTTGCTTGCGGATTGGATTATTTGTCTTGATACTATCCATCTTTTCTCTATCCTTTGTTTTACGGGTTGGGGCTGCTCTTTCCTTGCTTTTGTTGTGAGGGGTTCCTAGGCCCAAATTTTCGTGTCTTTTGTTTGAGCTTCTGCTTGATTTTGACAGCATATCGATAGGCCGCACCCAAGGACGAGATGTCCAAAAATTTCATTTTAGTCTAGATGTATCTATGCATGGAACCACGATACTTGAGCCCCAAATGTCGCTCTGAATCTTTGATACCCAACTTGGTGCGCAAGGTATGGAAGATATTTGTGAACCCTCGCACTGTTTGGTCTCTTTCTTGCCGCAGCGTGATCCATTTTGTATACAAGTCGTCATAGCTTCTGATAGGGTAGTATTGTTCCTTAATAGCATCCTTGTAGGATTCCCAGGTGACTGTGACTGTAAATAATGAGGGTTCCTATGTTTCCTTCTGCTCATAGAAAGTTTCCCACCAATCTTTGACACATGGAATGACTTTGAGGAGCGCAAAATTAATATTTTCCCTATTCAAAAAGTTATGGACATAAAAAAACCCTTCTAGTAGATTCAACCATTTGTCTACAACATCTCTGGCTATCTGACCTTCAAATATAGGAATATAAAATTTGATTTGTACGTTAAAGGGGGCTTCCGCTTCCGCTTGAGGAAGATGCGTCGCATGTCGGTAGTCACTAAAGGATTTGCACAAAACTATCCATCATCTCGTTCCTCTGTTGCATGAGAGATTCCTCAAGCAACATTTTGAAAGGATCTCCTATCGCATCATATTTATTTTCTCCTACAATGAGAGGTTGCTTGGGCGTGCGAGAGATTTTGTCCTCAAGAGAAACAAGCTCGAGACCCAATTCTTTGTACCCTGACCTCGTTGGGGACATGGATTAATAACAACAAGGAGCAGACCGCCCTGATACCATTGATCTGGATTTTATGAGCAGAACGAAATGAATACAAATTATTGAAATATGTTTAAGAGAGAATAACAAAGATACAATAAAACTGGTTTCTATTCAATAAGGAAATAAGCTGAAACTGTAAAATGCAACGGAAAACAAGCTTTATGGAATGGTGGTGGCTTATCTTTGAGAAGAGATGTGACAGTTGTGCTCATTCACAAGAAGATGATTAGAATGAGGCTCTGAAGACATTTTTCCAATAAACATGAATGCCAAAACCGTAGACATCCAAAAACCTAACCCTGGGAGATGAAGCGCCAAAAGTCATGTGGGTCCCGTTGGGGTAGGCTAGTACATCAACTTCCCGAGGTCGTAACTTTTGCATACGATCTATGTTTTAGGTGCACGATAGCCAGTTGGAAAGGTCTATCCTAGAACTATACATGTTGTCATCAGGCTCTAAACCAGTTAAAATTCTGGCTATGGCGAGCCCTAAAAACGCTATTTAGGCCCTCAAAATGGCCTCGGAAGTCAGGGACCTGAAAACTAGGAAAAAACTGACAAACTGAAAAACTGCCAAAATGAACTAGTTGGAATAGGTGTGAGGCCACTGACATCCGTATGGATTAGAGAAAACACCTGCAAAGATCAAATGCTCCCAGAAGGGGTTCCTATCAAAGTATAGATCATAAATATTAAGAATAGTAAAATCAAAATCACTATTTTTATGCTTTAACTTGACCGAGATAGAGGATCGAATTGAGGACGAATACAAAGCCTGAAAACCAGGGATCCATCTTGTGAGAAGGCCCCCCAACATACCATCCATATCAACAATACAAAAAGACCAATTCCTAAGTCATTGACTAAACATCTCCCTAGTTTTTTCACCGAAGCACATATTCTCCTGGATCATAATGATATTAGGTTTCAGGCGTAGGAACAATATTTTGAGGGCCAATTTTTTTGGGGCACCCCCAACCCCTCTTATATTGAAATATAACATAATCATCACGCCCCAACAAGAAGGGCTTTACCCACTCTAAGGGCCCTTGTGATGGTGGCTTGGGTTCCTTAGCGTATTTTTGCCACTGCTTTTTCTTTTGCTTTTGACAGGTGGGATTTCCTACCAGCCTAAGAAAGAGGGGGAGGGTCTAGGGACAAACCCCTTTGGATGGGTTGGGATATTTTGGATGATCCTTAGATGTCAATGCATAGCTATTGGCAGGGGAGATAGGTTGGGAATTCAAGACTTCAACAATATCGGGGTAAAGGCAAGAGCCCTTGGGAGGGGAAGATCGAGAAGGCTCCAACAGGGGAGCAGGATGAGGGGGAGACACCAAAAGGGTGGGTTTCATCCAGGAGGTCGATGGTAATACGACTAGGGGAGGGAGGGTAGATGCATCTGGGGAAAAAATTTCCTCGAGAGAGGGAGCTTCCATTGGCATGGACATGGAAGGAGGGGAAGGGATGGAAGGGGGAGCCTAGGGGTGAACTGAGAGGGGAACTTCAAGGACCAAAACAGGCAGGAAAAAAGGAATGGGATCAAGGGAAGGAAAACTCATACCTGAGTCGGGTGCGCTCTTGTTCATGTCACCAAGAGCCGTGATGGTGAATATCACATTATCAGAATCCAAATTGACTCTAACACTCTTTGCTTCTATAGATAAGACTTCCATTGCTTCCTTTTACCTGATTGTTGACTTGGTTCTCTAGGATTGGGGGGATGTCTGGCTCAAGGGTGAAACATGAGTACACTAGGAGTGAATATGACTAGCTTCATGGAAACCGTAACATCAGAATGGTAGCCTCCAGTAGTCTACCTTCTGATGCTAGGTCTTGTCGGCAAAGATTAAATCTATGCTTCCAACCAAACCTTCCCTTAAATCCACCTCGACCGGGATCCATGCCCACCGTCGATCTTTTTTAGAGGGACAGCTTCGCTCAAGCCTAACAACCAAGCCCAATTTGTTTCCATTTGCCTCCATCGCTTCTCTAGACTAGAAAGCCAAGGGTAATCCTGGAAATATCGCCCAAACCTTCATAATAGACACATATTCTTTTAGAGAATCGAAGTCCACAGTCCAAGGTTTCAAGGTTAGACCTTTCTAACCCTAGAACAAGTTTTTATTTTGAACTAAGTCGTAGTCCTCATCAGATTGGAACAGGAAGGAAATCCAACCCCTGGCGAGAAAATGTACTACCAGGGAATATCCAAGCAAGGGTTTCCATTGGTGATCCAACCAACCCGAGCCATTAAATCTTCCCACGAGCAATTTCCCTGCAACCTGGGGAATTTCATCAATAGAAATATCTTCTTCAACAACCATCCTCACATGACCACTCCTTTCTATAATGCACTTAGCGGATTTTTTCCAGAGAGAGCCCGCTGGAGCTGGCACTTTGCACGAATCTTTACCTTCTTCCTGAACCCTTGCTCCGTTTTTCTAAGCACCGGGGAGATGAAAGACCTCAGAATAAGAAACACCCAGAGAAGCCAGACGAGACTATTTGAAAAGGCCAAAAAGGCCCGCATCCATACTCTGTATAGTTTCCTTCGGATTCACACCATCTCTGGCACGCTCAGCGGCAGAGGCTAAAACTTCTGAAATTGATTGCAGACTTGTGCGATGGGGGATATTAGATAAAATAACCCTTTCAAAAAAATATTCAGGGGAAACAAAAACCTTCTTCATCATTTAAGGACGCCATGTGTTCATGACCATGTGGAGACACATGCTCTTCGTACAACGTGCAAAGGAAAACATCATCGGTGAAAGGAACCAAGACAGGAAGGTGGAGTTGGAAAGGGAGCAAGGAGCAGGAAAAGTGCAGGGGATGACCAGAAACGACAAGTTGTGGGAGAAAGGGAGGGTCTATGGCTCTCGCTCGGGGTTCTATGCTGCAAGAGACATATTTTTCAAAGGCGGTAACCGCAAACTGAAACTTCCTTCCAACTTATTCTGATTATCAATATTATCACATATATATTTTAAATAAGAAGAATCATCTTCTTAGTTTTTATGAAACACTATTGTAATACTTGTAAAATATAGTCCCAGTTTCATAGCTCGGATGGTTGGGTAGCATGTTTGTTATACTCCCCACCCTAGTTCAATTCCCTTAAAGTGGACATGTTGGGTCATTGTGATAAGGCTAGAAGGGTAGACGACCCGTGGGATAGAGGTCCACTCCGGTAGGCTTCGAGATACCTTGACCCTTGATAAGTCGCAAGTTATCAGTATATTTGTTTTGCAGTTGTGAGATATATTCTTGGGTTATAGTGGCAACCACTAAGCTTGATTTCAGACCTATCCCGGATCAAACCTACCAATTACCAATTTCCATGGTTAATATATATGTGCATAAAATATAACTTCTTTTCTTTCTTATGAATAAAAAATTATCATTTTTTTTAATTCTTCGGGGAAAAAAACTCATCGTGAATTCTTATTGACAAATTGATAAAAGTAAATGATTTTTTACCCTTGAAAAGATCATACACAAATGGTTAACATGAATGGTCCATGTCATTTTAAAAGGTATGTCCATATGTAACGTTTAGTTAGTTTTTCACGGTTTCACCTTGGCACAGATAATGATTTTGGCATAATGTGCTCATATTCTTTTAGATGCACCTTGATAGAAACCATGGTGATGGATGAGTTAAATGTATGTCAAAAAGATCGGCTTAACCCATTCCACTAATTTTAAAGTTAAAAAGAAAAAAAAATTGTAAATCAATCTTGTAATTTTCTAAAAGCTTCCACTAACTCTTCCTAGATGGGAGCCCAACAAATTGTTTGGGTTGCAATTAGCCACAACATTTTTAAAATATTCAAGAACCTTATTAATTAGGTAATGGATTTCAAAGTTTTCTTAAGGTGGTATACACCTCATTTGTCCATGGTGTGAACTTAATGGGGATATGTTATGACACTTCATAAAGGGTAGGGTTAATGTAGTTTGCTTAAGGTTTTTTAATTTATTGAGAGTATGCCATGCAACTTTAGTGAATATAAAGGGTTAGGGCTTAGTGAGTATAATTAGGTAATGGATTTTAAAGTTTGCTTAAAGTGGTATACACCTCATTTGTCCATGATGTGAATTTAATGGGAGTATGTTATGACACTTCATAATATAAAGGGTTTCTGTAGTTTTCTTAAGGTGTTTTAATTTAACGAGAGTGTGCGATGGAACTTTAGTGAATATAAAGGGATAGAGTTTAGTTAATATAAAGGGTTAGGGTTATGTATAACAATTTCTCTTTACATTCAATGAATGTTTAGGAGTATAGTTTGTTTTTACATTGGATTTCTAGAAATTTATAGATATAGGAGTTTGACATACTTATTAATAAATAAATTTATAGATATAGGAGATCGACATATTTATTAATAGATATGGGTATTGGGTACATGATAATTTTATATAGATGTAATAAATTTATTGGTGATTCTTGTGATAATAACATATAATGATTGTCCCCCGGATGGGGTGCCACGTAGTCCATCGGAGACACATGGAGTGGAGCCAGGCCTGGCCATTAATGAGGCCGACCGACTCCCATCCCCTCACCATTAAGGATGGGAGCTAGCTCCAACTATCGCCCACCTGATAGAGAACTCGCCCCTCGCACGAGAAGTCTAGTTATGCAGCTCACTTAGGAGGGGGACTTAATGGCGATGAACGTCCCGTCGACCCTCCTGCTATTGACATGCCCGAGCCCTGCCTTCTTCCATTTTTGACTCATTCTGCATAATCTATGCAACTAGAAGCCTCAGAGAAGTGACCTTTACGCCCTCTGCACAACATTTACCTGCTTCTTCACCTCGATGCCCCGCAGACGAGGGAAGCCATGCCATGGCTCAGCCTGGTACACCTTTTCTGCCCGATGGAGGCAGATGCAAAGGATGGAAAGAGCACTCTCCATTGCTCAGACCCAAATTTTGCACAAAAGGATTGAGCTCAAAATGCCTCCCAGATCGCTGGTTGTAGAACCTATCATGGGGCCACCAATGGCATACGTTGAAGAAGTTATCCTGGAGGAGCTAATTCAGGACCCTCCAGAGCATCTTCTCTTTACGATGCCTGACAATTGGGCGCCACCAAGTGACTTTCTAGCGGAAGCCTCCATGGCTGTCACCAAGAAACATCAAGATGGAGATACCAGGAAGAATTATCCACCTGCTTGATTGAGGAGGAGATACCAGAAGAAACGATCTCTCAGACTGTAGTCCTAGAAGCTGGAGCCACCTTGGATGAAAGTGAACGAAGTGAGGGAGCTGGTAGGGAAGCATACCTGGAGCGGCACAAAGAAGCATCTTCAAGCGAGCCCGTGGAAATGGATCAGGGAGACACGACAAGGGAGGGTGGCACAGTCTTCATGCCAACTCCCATTTCTTCCATGCAGAGTCAATGGCATGTCATGCCACCTCTCCTCCACCCGGACCTCCTTGACTTGCTTTTTGATCTGCGGGGCCAAATGACGGGCCATGTCCACTGTGGCACCCTCACGGGCCAGTGTTTAGACATGCTTTATGACGCCTTCTCCAATGCAACATCGGGACAGAGATGCCCAACTTGCTTTCAGTTTTTCGTCATTCTAGCTGAGGAACATGATCAGGATATGGATGCAACCTCAGACGTCACCGAGTAATTGTCATGGTCTTGCTTAAAGATTCTAGTCTTACTTTTACAGCTCTATCTATGATTATAGTTAATTTCCATAAGACAATAGTCATAGTTTAGACAATGAGACTCCATCAGTCCTGGTTTCCTACGGGCAGGAATGTTGGTAAACTGGTCTATTTTGGACAATGACTGACATCGTTTCAGTTTCCGCTTAGGCGGTGGAACGAATGATAGTCCAGGAACAACTGTATTTTTTGTTAATTAATATAGCATGAACTTCCCTCTTTTTACTTAAAAAAAAAACAAAAAAACATATAATGATTGTCTGACTCAACTTTAATATCATTATTGGGAGTTGTGTTCTACATCTAGAATTGGTGCATTTGAGTTTATCATATTATTTTATGTAATTTGGATTATTAAAAGTGGTATTAAAACATGAAAGTTTCTAACTAATACTTTCAAGGAGTACCTTTCAGTATCAAAGCCATGACTTTTGCTAGGGATATCCAAATTGTGATCCACTTAATATTTTGAAAGAAGACATATGTGAGTATTTATATTAAAAAATGATGTAGAATTTGTGTGCAAATGTAGGATGCAACTCATATAGGTCCATATTCAAGACCAATCCTTAAGCAATGCCAAAACTTGTAAGTTGCAATAATTTGTGGATAAGATCTTCTACTTTCAACTTCAAGTTATGTGTCACTTGATTTTTTAGAACAAAGGCACACAATAGTGTTTTCGGTCAAAATTTCAACAAAATTGATGTCAATTTCTATGAGATATGGTCAATATAAGGTATGGTTCATATCCAATTCTAAGATCCTACTAAAACAAGTACGGTGTAGTAAATAAAGTACCTTTGAAGATTCCCCAATTCATATCATTGTGACCTAATTGATCTAACATAATACATCTTTGGGTGTTATAATTGAAAATTTTGGTCATCAGGTGTAAAAATCAAGTTGTTTCAAGGCATATAATTCACCCTATGAAGAAAGGCTAAAAAGAGTTGGGTTGGGTAAATTGGGTATAACTCCATTTGGGAATATCCAAAATGAGTGAGGCTAGTTACAATCATGAAAATACATTTTGTATTGTTATAGACTCATTTTTATCAAAATTGAAGTAGATATCACATGTTTATATTAAGTACATGGTAAATTTGTAGATCAACGCCCACAAAAGGGTCTAAAACATTACTTCAACTTAAATTTGGTATAACGTTTGATTGGAATGTCCGACTTATTATGAATCCAATAGACAAGAAATCGTATTAAACTTGCATACACACAATGTACACCAAAAAAGCACATGGAGCACAAGTCCCAAAAGTATCACTATGATGACTTACACAATAACTCCTTTGATATTAGAAGAAAAACTCCCAAATAACTCAAGTACATCCAATTATGATAACCACAAGTTAATTTATGTAATAATGACTCTATTGACCTCTCTCTATATGTATTCTCATTCATTTCTCATGTAGTTCCACTACCGGTCCAACCTGCTATTTGCATATACATATGACCCCTTACAAGCCCCATTAGTGTCATAATACAGTACCCCATTCACAAATCTCTATCCTCAAAGCTTTGAAGCTAAGGGTTTTACATTGGATAAAACCTAGTAATAAGATCTCCACAAAGTTTTACTCTTGATCCCACTAATGGTTATCAATCCATCCATATTCAAATATTTTTGGTGTTGATCCTTTAATAGTTTGATGTTACATAGTTTATTGTCCCTTTTTTCCATGTAGTGTGATAGTTTTTTCGATTTATTGTAGTTGTTGGTATTTCACGATATTCCATCACACAATTGTTCCTTGACTTGATATTCCATGAAGGTCATTACTTATGGCATTTACTTCTTTCGAAGTCAAGAGTTTTTGCCTTTCTTGTAGATTTTCTTGGTAATGAGGATGTCTATACAATTCGACCTTTGATGGAACTCATTCACTTTTGACCAATTTTGCATCCATCTTTATTTATTGAAGAGTAGGATGGTCAAGCCTCCATGCCCGACCCTTGATTTTATTTACTTAAAAGAGAATGTTGTCAAATATTTTTGTTGAGTTTTCAAATTCAAGTCTTACCTTCTCTAATTGGATTGTTGCTTCTTCAAGTATCTTGGTTTGATAAATAAATTGTTCTAGATTCCTCTTCGAACTATTCCTTGGAGAAATATCACCCAAGCCATGTTTGTGGTAAAATTTATATGGTGTGGCCTTCTTGACCTTAGTAAACTATTAATTTTTCAAGTACCCTTGTTGGTAGACTTCATGAATGGCCACCTCACTTCGAATGAATTTTGTGAGGGTCATTGGGTGATCCAGAAAATGCTAAACATGAATATAGAAGTAACCTACCATCTCAAACAAAGCTCTAACTTCTTTAATTTCTAGTTGGTCATGGGCCTCAAGTTGTTCCACCCCCTCTCCTTTATGTCATTTCATTTACAAACACCATCCCCATACTTCCTCTTCTATTGCTCGATAGTTATGGGTGAGTTATGGTTAAGTTTTTTCACCCACATCTTTGAGTCGAAGTAATGGACCAATATAAATTCATTTTTTATGGCCATGAGAATGCAAAATAGAAGGAATGAATGTGACCACCAATGAAAACACATAGTTTTATACATTAAGAAATGGCTCCAGTGGTCCTATTTTACATGTCTAAGTAGCATGTTCCATTGGTGTTCAATTATGTGGTCTAATTGATCTTAATGTCTGAGTTTGGAACATGTGATAAAATGTGTCACTTTTTTTCTAACAAAATTTCCATTGATCATTCTAACTATAGCCTTGCACATTCCACTTTGAAGGTGTTTGGCGCCATATTCATCTCTAGCCTTAGTGGTAATAGTTGATGTTTTCAAGCAAAAATGAAGGAACTTTGTACTTTTCTTGATTTGAGCCCGGATATGCACCTCATTCCATTCCTCAATGTGCCTTGGAAATTAAAAATCTTGCCAAGTATAGCTTTGGTCATAGGTATCATGATTCGTGATTAGATATTCATGAGTGTTTATTTCTTCAGAGTTGTGAAACCTAATGGATTAGGTTCCAAACTATGAAAACTTTTAGAAATTAGCTCACCCAAAAGATCCTTGAGAAGATAGGTCAATTTTCCTTCCTTTATTTATTTTCTTGATGATGGATCAGTTCTCATCTTCAATGTTGTTCTTGGTATCCAAAATGGACATAGTGCTACAATTGTTGCACCCTATTTTGGAAATATGGTGATCACTATAGGAGATTATGTGTTTTAACAAACCCAATCCCGTTTCCTAGGTAAACTCTAAAATCACTTATAGGCGTACTTCTTGTATTGGGTCAAATGATTGTGCACAAGTAAGGTTACTTCTTCATTTTAACATGATCCTTATCAAATTTAATGTGAATTGGCATTTTAGGTGAGTTACCTGCCTTTCTTATCCATAGGTGTGTCCTATCTTGTCTTGGAAATATTTTTCTATTTGAAATAATTATTATCCACCAATATTACTAGTTGAAAAAAATCTCATGTCCACCCATTATTCCTTTTGTTCGGTACCCTTTATGTCTCCTTTCATTCTTGAGCTATCAAGTTCTCACAAGGATTTGGTATAATCAAGGAATTAATAGTTCTAAAGTCCACGGTTCCCACCTTTTGGTTGAATGATCATTCTATCGACTCTATCTTGATCGTATGAATGCAACAACCACTTTTCGTTGGTACCTAAAATATATGTGTCCTTGATAGATTCTTCCAAGCTTAGACTCGGTGATGATCCCATGCTTTGTTAATTTTCCCACTAAGGGTAACCTTCCATGCATTGTCACTATGGCATCTTCCAAGATTTTCCTTATGGCATAATTTGAAAACACTTGTGATCAATTTCCATATGTTGAAGAGTTTCCATTTGGAAAATGGTTTGGATTTTAAAATCCTTTGGTTCAACCAGTGATAATCTTATATTTTTCCATATTATTCCATGGCTATGCCCCTCCATTGAAAACCACTTTGAATGGAGGGGCATGGATCACTATGGAAACCACTAGATTGAAAACCACTTTGTGGCAATCTAGTCCCAAATATAAAACTACTTTGAAAAAAAAGAGAAAAAAGAGAAGAAAAAGTTTAATAAAACAATCTCTTATGAAGAATTAGGTACAAAATTGTCTAAGGGAAGTGATTTACTTAAGGAAGACATATCCAACCCAGACCATCAATAAGTACTAGCATTCAAACACTGCATCAAAAGAAATAAAAAAGAAGCAACCTTATTGAAAAATTGGTCGACTGGAACATACCAATAAGGAAAATTCAATGGAACAACCTACAATGTGAAGGAAGCAATCACAATTGCATGGGAAATATCTGCACCAACTATTAGACAAGCGAGCAAGAAGACAATCAAGAGAGTGGGATTTACAAACATTAGGTGAGCGAGACATTCAAAAATCAAGTGAGTGTGTTAGAAAAAATGACCAAATCAAGAATATCGACAACCATAAGAACATCAACTACGCAATCCAGACCGACTATGATAAAAGAATCAACAATGTGGGAAGAATCATCTAGGTTGGTTGGATCGACCAAAATAATGAAATTGAACTTTGAAAGACAATAAACCAAAGAAAATTAATTGACTGAGCAGACCCACCCAATCGGAGAAGAGAAATCGACCAAGTCGACGCACTCGATCAACTGAGGAGAATAAATTGTGCCCACAGAGTTGATCGAGAAAGACAAATTGATTGAATCATCATAAGTCACCAAGATAAGCAATCCAACTCAACCAACCACCAACCAAAGCTAATTGACTAGACAATAACCAACAGTCTTGCACATCACTCGCATGAACCAAAAGTAATGCCTATAATAATGTTTAGGTATGTCGACGAGACATCTTTATATGTGAATTTATTACACCTTGCCAAGAAAATCCTATAAATATGGATGCACCGCATGACCTAAACCCATTTTTTTCATTCTTTGGTCATTCAAGCAACTGGTGTAAACAACAAGAGTGTGATCCATCAACCAATAAGCCTGCATCGTTGGAACAAATCATCGACCACAAATGTAGTATGATAATGTCGAGGATGAGAGGCCAGATCCACACTAGTGAAACCTTGATTAAACCTTGGATGAAGTACAAGTTGAATAAGGAAACTACGACTAAGCTAGAAATCATATTGAACAACATCTGGCAAGCCAAAATGGATGAGATTTCCTAGGAAAAGCATTGGGAGAACTTCACCAGATGAGGGATGTTGGATGGAAAATGGAAGAACATAACCAATGTGATTGAAAAAGCCTAGATAAGGACCTATATGAGTGCCTCACACGTAGCATACTTCCAGGGATGGAAGTATGCCACCCCCCTACAAAGATGAGTTCTTTATATGGTGGCTTCGACAAGTGATAACCACAGGCGACTACCCTTATGCAGGGATCCACTACAAAGGAGATCCATATATGCCATAGCCACTAGATTCTGCCTACGGTGATATAGGTATGAAAATCTTTTATATATTTCAATTTTTTGTGTTTTTTAAAAATAATACAAAACACAATTTTTTTGGATGGTATCAAGTATTAACAATTACTTTGTTACGTAGATGTGGGTCCACAACAACCAAATAGATTCCCACGACATCGTCGGAGGCACTAGGGAGATGAGCTAGYGAGAGGAGATGCATAGAGAGTGCTACAAAATGTGCAGGGGAACYTGTCTCGTTTGACGCACATGATTCCTATGGGGAAACATTCCCACGAGTGTCCACATTCTGCATACAACGCCTTGCATTGAGCATAGGTATGTTCCACTGTTGGAACTAGTTTCTTACTCCTGACACTCGTTTCCTCCATTGTATCATAGCATTCATTTGCTTATGAAAAAACAAAAAAAGACGGGCGGGAACAAAATATTATCTCATATTGGCAGCAGTTGTGTCGCCTTTGAACAAAGCACAAACTTTTGAGTCCACTTGTCATCCAAAGTTTGGGTTTAACATGACCTTAGGAAGCTGAGCTCGTTACTTAGAGTTTACTCCTCCGACTGGTTACTCTTCTAGTCCCTATGGAGATTTTTGTTGGTGCCTTCTGCATCACAAAGTTTCATTATCAAATCTATGCTGTCGGAGTCCTCCATATGTCTCATGCTCTTGTTCAAAGGATGTCTATAAGCCTATGTCGGCCATTTCTCAGAACTCTTGACTTTGCATGTCGGTCATAACCTCAGTATGTATTAGAGTTACATGAAGTTGTATTCCTACCGTGCACCTTGGTCCTACTTTCATTATGGGTAGGCAACCTTGAACCCAACAATCAACATCTCCTCATTGGTCGTTGACTAGGGGGTTTCTCGTGTGTTCGACGAAAATAAATCTATTCACACATTGGGATTCATGTAATGTCTTGGATACCATTAGCCTTATTGGTGTTTTCCTCAACTTTGTTGGCAGTTTTCATTATTGCCTGCTATTCAGAGGGTCTTTTTCGTGCACTACTTACATTTGGTGCATGCGAAAGACGCACAGGGCGGTTGGTTCGTGAACACCATCTTCGTCCGAGTTCCTCCAAATCATCAAACTATTGATTTGTACCTCATGCTGACTGATAAGAGATTCCTTAATGCTCTCATTTCAGCGGGTCTCCTTCCATCGAATTCAACTCATTTATTCTGGAAACGAGGCCTAGAGTCCTATGAGTACCTAGAGGCTTGCAATCATGAGTGGCAAGTTCTCTCGCCACCGACAGTTGGGAATACATCAATGTCTCTTGATCGATGGTTTCTTCAAGTGTTCGAACTCAACACCTTTATTCACACTTGTAAGAATGTACTCGGTGCCTTGATACCTACTTTCATTATCAGTAGGTTGTCTCGCATTTGTTAATGGTACACATTAATGACTGGTACTAAAATGAAGTCTCATTGTGTTCGACCTCAACTCCTCTATTCACATGATGTAGGCTTGCACATTTGGTGAATCATGTAGAAGATTTGAAGACATCAATTTATAGTCACAATGTTCCTAATTTGTTGCTATCATTCATTGGACCAATACCTATAGGACTTCAACGATTATGGGAGATCAGATTGTACTCCATTGTATACATATATTTTCAGATTGATTTTGAGATCGGTTTTCACTAGGCCTTGTTCGTGACTATGACAACATATGGCATGTGTCCACTTTGTATTTCCTATTCGTGGCCATGAACAGCTGTTTGGTATATTTCCACATGGATCTGCAGCGTAATTCAAATTGGCATCCATGTGTACAAAGTCATTATGGATTGTAATATTCTCATGAGCAACTAGTTCGTCCAATTGGGTCTCAATTACTCCACTTCTGGGAATTATAATGTATTTCATCCATCACAAATACTCCTCTGACCTCACACATTAGGGGGAATCTGTTATAGAAATATTTTTCCTCACCCTATGCAACTTGATCAGAAGGCATTTCCATTTCCCTATGCAGACTTGAAGTCCCTTTTGCACTTCCCAGAGCTAAAAAATCATATTTTTCCGCATATACACACCCTAACAGTTATACAACATGCGTATACCTAGGTTGCACCACTACAACCGGCGTACATCGGGTTTGGTGCTCAAAATTAAAAATTGTGTCGGGTTTCCATGTCACGTCACGAGATCCATGGTCCTTGCCCTTCCATATACTGGAAACATTCTAACTCAACCCTTTAGTTCCATTTGAAGGATATAAAATGGGCCATATCCAAACCATGGAAGGGGAGATAATTCAACTTTTGAGAGAAAAGTTACTCTGGATAAATTAATTACTTCATATTGACTCTGCATCCCTTTGTCCTTTAAAGTATGAACACATTGTTCAACCCCCAATATCTTCCCTCTTTGATGGAGAACCTCATTGTCTCTCTTATATGAGCTTGCCTTTGGTGGAGGATTGAAGTGGTGGAGGCCTAGCTGGAAGAGACTTAGTTTCTCGGTTCCAATATGCCCTGACACAAAAGTTTGTCACTTATACACTTCTGTTGATCATATTTTAATAAAAATACTCTTTTCTCATCCAATTGATGTCTTGCAAATATTTGAATTATTATTCCATGGGTGTATTTGTTATGAATGTGTTGAGCACTCAACACACCCTAAAAAAGCCTTTATCAAATTCCTATGTTTTGGGTACCACTTGATATTCTGCACTGTCTGATTCGATTTCATTTTTGAGATATGTGTTTTGTCTTTGCTTATTTTTCATGACTCCCATAACCTATTCAGGTTTTCTTGAACTTATGAAACCCCATCACTAAAAAGACCTTAACACCTAAATAAAGAATCGACATCCAAACACTTCACCGAGTGCGCCCAAGGTCGCCATTGGAAGGAATTCCAAGGAGGAAAAAGAACCACTCGGAAAACCTCAATCGTTGAGCGCCGATATCCATTGGATCGGTAAAAGGAAGTTTTGATTTGCGCATAAAGATATCGACGATAGCCGATTCTTCTTCGACATCGGTAAAAGACGGGGGGGGGCAGACTTTAACGAAGAAAGAAAAGACATTATCGATACCCAATGCTCGACGCGCTTTATCAGAATCGGGGGAAGCCTAGAAGGTTTGCAACAAACATTCAGAACGCGATAAAATTTATTCCCGACCGTTGATCCCCGATGCGTCTTTGGCATCGAGACTTTTTCAAGTGAGCCGATCCAAAAAATTCTTTGCTAGGTTTATCGCCGATGGCCAATCCTATGCACTTTTCGGCAACGAAAAGCTGGTTTTCTCTAGAAAGAATAAATTAAGGAAAATCTTGACTCCGATTAATACAAGCATATTAAGTCACTGGTCTTCAATGCCACATGTCTTTACCAGGTAAGAGGGTCGTATGGTCTAGTGGCATCCCGAGTTATACTTAGCTCCCTAGGTCCGAGTCACACCTCCGAGTAAGCATTGTCGCGTAAGCAATATGCAGTAAGATCAATCGACATCATAACTTTTTGCAGGAGGTTATCAATGAATATTTTCATAGCTAACCTCTGATCCCCGATCCACCCACTGAGAGAGCGACACGATGGGACGTTTTGGCTTTAGATACGATCGGATTTTGAGCATTTAAAGAGCTAATTAATACCCGATCCCGCATTAGTTGCTACCTCGTGTGCCAATCAAAATTGTCGTTTAAAATCATCGATAGAACACATCACCACCCGCGTCTCCGTCGTCAACCCATGATGAATTTAAGTTCTAAAGATTCGGCGGCAGATTTATTAAAAATTCACTCATAACTCGGATTGAATGGTTGTTGCGACAGGGTAAGACCTTTCATGTTTAAAATTTCTTGAGCCGTTGTAAACGAAATCATTCTGCGCATAAGAGAATTCCAGAGCATCCGAAGGAGCAAGACGAGTAACGCGAAGGCTACATCGATCCCACGATTATCAAAATAACCAGGTTTTAACAAGATTCGAAGGTATGTATCTGAGTCTATAAACTCGTTGGCTGTAATTTTATATGTGATTTTCTGGGTTTTTTACACAGTCCCTCAAATTTTGTTTAAGTTGCAGGAACGATGTTGCTGAGAAATCCAACCACCAGACACTCACCGAGAGCATTGAAGCTGAAAGAACCAAAGGTAGGCGAAGGCTCTTCTCCAGGGATCACAAAGAAATTGGAATACATCCCGAGGCCAGAAAATTTCGTTAAGGCAACGATGAAGAAGGTTTTCATCCAGCCTACGACCTTTTGCGATACTGAGGCAAGCACCGGGTCCAAGATGGCGCTCCCACATTGGGGAAAAATCTTTAACAAGATCAACCGGGAGGAATACCCAGAATATGTCCCACACAGTGATCCAGACATAAGGGCGTTTGGTGACCAATTGTTCCCGAACATCCGACGGTCGTACCTACATATGGTGGCAAGAAGAACCCCCATTTTCCCATGCATAGAGGTCCTGAAATGGCCCATCGACCACACAGACACACATAAGTGTTTAATCAATGATGACAATGATGGGTGTGTTGGGGTTTTCCTCCTGGTAGAAGTTTAGAAGTATTACAAACTCAGAAACCAAGAGGAGCGGCTAAACACAGATTTCATTGGGAAGTTCTACGAACACCACGACACTAATCGGGTGATGGCCTCATGGTGGAGGGACGACAATAAATTTACCAACCGGAGCACTGGYTGGTATGGGGAAACTAACTTAAGGGAGCCATATGTCTATTTGATGGCTCTCATCCACGGATTGTACGGACATAAAGATTGCTCCAGGTTTTCAGAGGCATGGATGCCTTTGACGTACACGGTTGCGATCGCTGGGTGCAGCTTCAACTGGGGAGAAACAATCTCCAAGCAACTGAGCATCTATGTGCAGTACGCCCAGGTGCTGAAGGAAGGGGAAGAACCAATGTTTTACATGGCTTCATACTTGCTCGATGTCATGTGCGCCAGAAACATCTTCGTCGGCATGAACCTGAGCTGGCATGTTGCAGAGCTCCCAGTCCATGTCTACTTCAATGTGCTATGGGAAAACATGTATAAGAAATCCTACTCCGTCATCTGCGATGAATTCATCGATGGAATTTATTTTATTCTTTTTAAGAAGGAATGCCCAAGGCTATCGGAGGCAACCAAAAAGATGATATCCAAGGTAGGCCATTGGTATTTGGACGAGTGCGCCACCTACATCAGGGTGTTCGGGGCCACCAAAGCACCACATATCCTACCAAATCATGTCCCAGACCGACTTGTAGTAGGAGAAATATGTTATCAAACGATCTTGCAGGGCTACAACACGACCTTGGTCAAGGATAAGAAACAGGCTTTCATAGCCTATGGCTTCCATGTAGGGATCTATTTGGTAAAGGACACCGGTTAAGCCAAAAAAGAAGGGATGAGCCAACTCAAATTCACATTCCCGACGGGTAGATTCTGCAAGCACGATCCGAAGGGCTTGGTCCTGCAACATGCTTCACAGGTGTCGTCCTGCTGGCCATATGCTCACGACAAGTTCGAAGACGAAGTATTTACAGAGAACGCCCAAGACTGGGACGAGATGGTGCAAAGGAAGGACGAACCGAAAATGACTAGGTTTAAGGCCATGAGCATGGATTAATAGGAGGAAACTATAGAGCAATCAACTCAAGAAGCCCTCAGATCCAGGGAAGAAATTAGAGTGGCAGAGGCCATAGAGGTGTAGAATAGGGGACTGATGATGACACTAGAGGCATAGGCAAGGGGATTGATCCTAATGGAATAGGTGCAACAAGTAAGTGATTAGCTTAGGAACGACCCAAACCTCATGGAAATGACAAGGGTCCCTACCGACAACCCAGTTGAGAGCCGGGTAGGTCCAAGTTGCCCAGAGCTAATACAAATTGAATAAATCCCCGGGTTAGATAACCATGAAGTTACAACGCCACAGGTCAGATCACTCGGGGATGTTTCAACTCAACTAAAGATAGCAAGAACATCAGGGAGAGCAAGTGCACCAAACCCCCTCCATGACTTAATAACAATCTATGATGATGTTGAGATTTCAGAGGTGTCCTTGGTGACTCTGGTGCAGATCACAAAGGAAAAGGAACATGAGAAGGCATCTTCTCCATCTCCCGATGCTCAAATTCAAGGCCTTCCACAAAATGACCAGGAGATCGAAAGTGTCTGAGACATTGAGTTACCCGATGTACCAGAAACCCAAGCGGATGGCCCGAAGGACGAGCTAGGGTCGGGTGAACAAGAAGAAGAAGTTCCACAGTAGGAAATCAACATGTCAACAACCGATTATCAAGTAAGTACCGAGCCTGTTGGATCATGTTGTCATTGATGCCAATGGTTTGATTGATTGATGTCAAGTGATTTATTGATGTCAAAGGATTGATTGATTGATGATTGATGTAATATAATATGTATTGTCCTTGATGAGAATGCAT
>SNQJ01S0002091.1:58170-68591 GCA_010110895.2 Picea sitchensis
CAAGGCTCAGACCGTGTTGTAGAAGTTAAGTGCTAGAGTAGTCAAGTATCGGGAACGGGCAGTAGAGATAAAGGATATCCTTACGGCCCCAATGGACCAACACAAATTCCCGTATGCCAACACATGCGAGGATCTCTTCGTCCAATGGTCGGAGTACGAGAAGAGTCATCCAATCAAGTGAAACCATTTGATGTCTCTTAGAAGACTGAGCAATTTAAGCGCCATGTGGCGATGTTTTGTTTTACTTAGCTTGCACTTTTGATAGTTATTTTTAGTTAATGGTATGTTATAAATATAAGGATCGACCTGTTAGAAAAGGTTGATGGTTTTGACAAAGACCCTCATTTTTGGATTTGTAAAGGACTATTTCGGAGCTACCTTAATTGAGAAGTCCAGTTTAGGACCAGAGACAAGTTTGTGTTTTTCATCAAAAGCGTGTGTGATTGGATTTGAAGAAGAATTATTTCTGATTTTATCTCATGAATGGATGATGTAACGACTAAGAACCTTTGAATCTGTTGATAAGTAATCTGATTCAATATTTTTATAGTTCTTGTCTTTAATGATGAAAAGTAAATCGTTGTGTTAATGTGTGATTGATGATTAGAGCCGAGGAAACTATTTTTCTTACCATCGTTTATTACATGTATGTTCTCTTCTAATAATCGTATCTTAGTCAATAATTGGAACACCAACAGGTTAATGTATTAGTACTAGGATTGTTGTAGGTGTAAGAATATTTTTCTACATGCATGAGCACGTGGGTTATCCCAAGCTCATCCTTCTTCAGTAGTTAAGCTTTTCCCCTTTGTTACCCAACTGGTTTATACCAACATTTGTCTTGTATTGATCCCACCTATAAGATAAAATACAAAAAAGAGAACGTTCGAACTAAAGGAGGAGCTTTCACAAGAAGGCATCATGTCAATCACTACATAAAGCCCATCGATTAATTGGCCGGATCGCAAGATCTGGAGATCCATTCCACCATTAAACGTTGTTGAGTCTTATTGGGCCTCGGTGGTGGGTTTGGTTCCTACTGTTGAGTTAAAGGGATTTAGGACCCCTCAATAGAAATGGCGCTAGAAGGATGGCCTGAAGAATGAATGGCTGAAAATATTTTTGACATAATAGTTGACACAGCCTGTAGATTCAAAACAACCCACATGCATCGCTAGTCATTCCCAAGACAACCCACACACCTTGAGTAGTCCTGAGACGAGTAACTCACCCCAGCAAGAGGAAGAACATCTATTCCCTGAAATACCTTACGCTCTTCATGACGAGGATTTGAATCAGTTTAGAAGAATCACAAGAGCTTACGCCCGACAAATTGGAGCAGTGCCCTTCGCTCTGTTACTTCCTCCTAGAAAACAAGTAAGCAGACCAGTGGTCGATACCCCCGACTAGGTTTTTGTGCACACAGTAGAAGACCTGATAGATTTCTCCCTCACCGAAATCGAACATCCCCTTAATCTAATCTTCAAAACACCAGCCGACAACTGCTCCGAGCCCGACGATTTTTTCGACGAGGAAGGGTATAACTCATAATGCTCAATTTCGGAATTAGACGACGTGGAATATAACAATGACCATAATGAAGAAAGAGGAAACCCACCTCAGAATAATCAACCTTGGTTGGCCAAAGATTCTTTGGCCATCCCTGGATGAGTACATAACCTTCCCCGACATACATAACTACTGAAGAAGGCTGAGCTCTGGAGAACCATTCCACCATTAAACGCTGGAGAGTCTAATTGGGCCTCGGTGGCGGGTTTGGTTCCTACTGTTGAGTTAAATGGATTTAGGACCCCTCAACAGAAATGGCGCTAGAAGGAAGGCCTAAAGAATGAATGGATGACAATATTTTTGACATAATAGTTCACACAACCTATAGATTCAAAATAGCCCACATGCATGGCTAGTCATTCCCAAGACATCCCACACACCCTGAGTACTCCTGAGACGAGTAACTCACCCCAACAAGAGGAAGAACATCTATTCCCTGAAATACCTTATGCTCTTCTTGACGAGGAGTTTAATTAGTTCAGAAGAATCACAAGAGCTTACGCTTGACAAATCAGACCACTTCCCTTACCTTCGTTACTTCCTCGTAGAAAACAAGTAAGAAGACTAGTGGTCGATACCCCTGACCAGGTTTTTGTGCACACAGTAGAAGACTTGATAGATTTCTCCCTCACCGAAATTGAACATCCTGTTAATCTAATCCCCAAAACACTAGCCGACAATTGCTCCGAGCTCGATGATTTTTCCGACGAGGAAGGGTTTAACTCAGAATGCTCAGTTTCGGGATCAGACGACATGGAAGATAAAATTGATCATAATGAAGAAAGAGGAAAACCACCTCAGAATAATCAACCTTGGTTGGCCAGATATGCTTTGGCCATCCATGGACGAGTACATAACCTTCCTCGACATCCAAAAAAGTTACTCCCTAAATTTGACCCTGAAACCTCAGGATTGCCTAAAGACCATATCAAAAAATTTATACTAGCATCAGACTGATGAATGTCCAACATGAAGACGTAGTATGCATGATTTTCCCCTATACTTTTGAGAATTCGGCCTCCACGTGGTATTTTAACTTACCTGTAGGATCCATAACTAGTTGGATGAAGTTTCAAAAGGATTATCTAGATAAATTTGCAGAAGAAACCATTACGAGAGCTTTGATGGCTGAGTTGTTCGTCGCCACCATGAGTTTAAAGGAGAATGTTAAATACTTTAATCAATGGTTCACCACTATCCTAAACAAATTTCAACCTGAAGCTAAAACCACTCAGGAGTTGCAAATCAAAGTATATGTTAATGCTCTCCCAGCTTCTATTTCCATGTTTGTGAAGAGGGATGCCAAAACAACCTTAGCTGAGAATTTTGAAGAAACCAAAAAAATAGAGTTCCAAATGAAGGGATGTAAAGAAGGCCAGGTCTCATTAGTTAAGAATGAAGTTCAACTCCTCCTAGGAGAGGAATCCTATTGACTAGACCCCTAGCGAAACAAACAAAACAATGTCCCAAAAAGGGAAGTGGAGACATAGAATACCTACAATGCATGGTTAAGAAGTTGTCAAACGAAATCATAGACATGAAAATAAGTGTAGGGGAAGGAAACCAAGGCCAAGGGCCCTATAAACCCTTTTTAAAAAGAAATCCACCTTTCAGAGCAATTTAACCAACCCCAGACAATTTAAACATCAATATGGGAAATGTAGCATCCAACTCTTTCTGTACCTATCACCAAGAGAAACACTCTGAAAAAGACTGCCCACAATGGGTGCATGCCATGAATTTGATGGCCAATTGGTTTCTAGATGAGGTTTCTCTAACCGAACAATCAAACGACTCAGTTATGAATATTGTTGATCAGGAAGAAGTTGATCCACCAGAAGAAACAACCATGTTGATATGGGACCTTGACCTACCAATGCCTTCCGATGACCTATTTGAGGTTCAAGAACCACCTGCAGAAGTCTTGGTTGTGCAAACATGAAGTAGGGGTCAACTTGTCTCAAACAACCTTACAACGGCCCAAACTTTGGGAGGAAAACCATCTCTCGATCACCTGAAAATACCTTTTGTCCCCTCGGAGGAATTATATAAACATCCATACACGAGAATCACCCAAGCTAGACTACAACATAGTAGAATATTTGAAAAAGTTGAAGGCAAATATATCGGTCATGGACATGTGTAGAATCCATCAGCAAAAGGACTTTCCATTACAAGCATTGAAATCAGTAGAAAATCTTACAACAAGCACTGACCAAGGAGAAAACCCAACTCCCACAGATATGAGAAATAAACCAACTGTGAACGCTTTCTCTGAAGATAAGAAGGGAAAACCTTTTGTCCCACAGTTCCTTTTGACATTTGAAGTCTTCAACATAAACCTCCATAACTGTTTGGTTGACTTAGGGGAATCCTCCAATGTTATGCCATTGTCTATATACAAGAAATTAAACACAGTCCCTCTCAAAAGTGATAAACATGTGATACAACTAGACATAACCCAGTTAAAAGTTATGGGAGAACTCAAAGATGTAATGATCAGAATGGCAACTCACCCTAAATTTGTTCAAGTAATTGACATCATTGTAGTAGATATCCCAGAAGCCTATGGATTTCTACTGAGTCGAGATTGGTCTGAGAAGTTAAACATATACTTTAATATAGACTGGGCTCACCTTTGGCTGCCATTAAAGGGACACACGAATATGATCGGAATCGATAGGGAAAGATATCTAAAACACATGGTCACCGACCTAGAAACCCTTAACGACCCTTAACGAGCCCTCATTGACAGATTTTTCAGTACTAGGCAATTATTCCCGTGATTCCGATTTCGGGAATTTCTCCCCCCTCTCATTTGATGTACCTCTTACTCAAAACTATGAAGTAATTTTTCAAGAAAATTTGCTAACGACGGCAGAGGAAACCCTCTTCTTTCAGGAACCGATGTTAGAAATCACTGTATAGATAGGAGGAAAGGAGGAAAGTGGTATAAAAAAGGAAGCCGATGGTTTTTGCTCACAAATGTGGACCTTATACTTCGATGGATCTAAATCGCAAGAAGGGTTAGGTGCAGGGTGCATCCTCATTGACCCAAAAGGTAAACAAAATTTCATGTCCTTTAGACTAGAATTTGAATGCACAAACAACACCACCGAGTATGAAGCTCTAGTACAAGGGCTAAAGAAAGCCATAGACTTAAACCTTAAAGAATTATGTAGTGCAGAGACTAATAGAAAATTTTGAAGCCTTCAACATTACATCGATCCCCAGAACAAAGAACACTCTTGTTGATTCCCTAGCCATCGCTGTCTCAAAGCTATCACCTCTAGAAGACTATGAAGCCTCCCAGTTTAGTATGTAGCTACTATACAAACCATCGGTGTGCAATAATATTTCTAATTGGAAGGTCTTTGAAGGAGATGAACAAATCATAAACTTTTTGACCAATCAGGGTAATTTTAAAGACTTGGCTATTGACGATGAAGTATTCCAGGATCAATTAGCAGAAATCGATCCTCATATAGATCAACCGACTGACAAACCAAGGTCTCAAACGATACCGAAGGGAGTAGCCAATTTAGAAAACCTTTTTGACCTAAGAGAAATATTTAAAGGGTCAAAGAACGCATACACGGGGAGTTCCTGTCCCATGCACGAAACTATAAATTTAGGAACCCCGGAAAACCCCAAGAATATAAATCTCAGTAAGACAATATCTAAAGAGGAAAGGAAGGCCTATCTCAAACTTTTTAGGCAATATCAAGATGTCTTTGCATGGTCCTACTGAGATCTGAAAACTTATGACACTCGTATCATTCAACAGACAATCACATTAAATCCCGGAATGAAACCCTTCCAACAGAAGCTCTGGAAGTACCATCCATCCTTGGAGCTTCTCATGTGTCAGGAGTTAAAGAAACTACTAGATGCCAAGATTATCTTCCAGGTTAGACACTCTGCATGGGTAGCAAATTTGGTTCCTATGAGGAAAAAGTCTGGGGAGATCTGCCTATGTGTAGATTTCAGAAACCTCAATAGAGCTTCAGAAAAGGACAACTACCCAGTCCCACCAATGGAGCAACTCTTGCAGACTGTGTCTGGCTTTGATATTTTCTCCCTGTTGGATGGTTTTTTAGGTTACAACCAAGTTCTAGTTTTAGAGGAAGATCGTTTGAAGAGTACCTTCCGAACCAAGTGGGGAATCTTCGCTTATAAACGTATGCCCTTTGGGTTAATCAATGCAGAGGCGACCTTCCAAAGGGCCATGGATGTAGTGTTTCATGGACTACTCAACAAGTGTGTAGTAGTCTATTTGGACAACGTGACTGTGTATTCAAAGAATAGAGAAGATCACATCCAACACTTAACCCATATTTTCGAAAGGTGTAGGAAATATGGTATATCCTTAAATCCTAAGAAAACTATTTTTGGTGTCGAGGAAGGTAAACTGCTAGGTCATATTATATCTCAAGCAGGGATTCACATAGACCTAGAACGGATTAGGGCTATAGATAAAATTCCATTACCCCACAACAAGAAGGCTATGCAATATTTCTTTGGGAAAATCAATTTCGTGAGAAAATTCACCCCCGATTTCGTTGAAACGATCAAACCCTTACAAAATATGATCCGTAAAGATGTTGAATTTAAGTGGGATGATGAACGGAAAAGTGATTTAAGCAATATTGAAACTGAAATATCTCAAGCCCCAATGTTGTGAAGTCTCGATTTTAGCAAAGATTTCTTCCTCTATACTTTTGCCTCCGACCAATCGTTAGCTGCATTATTGACTCATAAGGATGATGACAACAACGAGGCCCCGATATCATTCATGAGCACTAATATTCAAGGAGACAAACTAAATTACCCTGCTATAGAGAAGCAAGATTATGCAGTATACAAGGCAGTGAAACACTTCAGATCTTACATCCTGAATAACCACACCAAAGTCAACGTGCCTCATCCTGCAGTCTGATCCTTATTCACTCAACATGAGATGGGGGAAAGAAGAGAAAACTGGATGGCTGTAGTCCAAGAGTTTGATCTAGATATAAAACCTGCTAAACTGGTTAAGGGACAAGGCTTATGCAAACAGGCAGCTGAAGCCCAGGACCAAGTAAATGAAGACCTCAGATGGGAGAATGAATTGGCATTATGGTGTGGTGAAGCTTCATACGTTTCCCCAGGGCAAGAGTCTTGGTATGAGAAAATGACTTATCTCCCACATCATGGGACTATCCCAGAAAACCTAAATCCTAGGGAAAGGAGAGCCCTCAGATTAAAATGAACACAATATCACCTCATAAATTCGGTGCTCTTTCGTGTTAATTCTGATGGGGTACTTTTAAGTTGTCTCGAACATGAAGATGCAGGCAAGGTTCTAAAGGAGCTCCATGATGGTCCTGCGGGTGGACATTTCGCGGGAAACACCACCGCTCAAAAAATACTGAGAGCTTGCTATTATTGGCCTACTCTGTTCAGGGATGCTCACACATATGCTAGAAACTGTAAAACCTGCCAAATTAGCACATGGAGGGAAAAGAGAGCAGCTGTCATGCTCCAACTTGTGGCCATTACCAGGTCATTTGAGCAATGGGGGTTAGATATCATAGGAGGAATTACACCGAGTTCCTCAAAACAACATAGATACATACTGTCTGCCACAGACTATTTCATGAAATGGGCAGAGGCCATCCCTCTGACTCATGTGAACGAAAAGGTGGTGTTGCAGTTCATAGAGAAACAATTGATCACAAGGTTCGGGATGCCTTCCGTCCTTATCTTTGATAATGCAACTTGATTTTCTTCCACCATATTAATGGAGTTTTCTCTAGATAAAGGAATCATAATCAGATACATTGCAAACTATTATCCACAGGGGAACAGAGTGGTAGAATCAACCAATAAGAACCTGGTGAGGATATTAAAAAAAATAGTTGCAGACAACCAGAGGAACTGGCACAATTCACTTCATAACGCCTTATGGGATGATAGAGTAACACCCAAGGAAGCTATAGGAAATTCCCCATACTTTTTGGTATACAGAGAGGAATCCATTCTCCCGAACAGACTGTATCTTCCATCTATTCAACTTGCTTAGGATTCTAGAGGACAACCCTCATCAGTTATACAACAAAGAATTGATACCCTCCTCATGCTGGAAGAAGAAAGGGAGAAGGCAAAATCAAAGTTCATAGCTCATCAATAGATAGTTAAAAGGTGGTTTGATAAGCATAAGGCCAAAGAGAAGAATTTTGAAGTAGAAGATCTAGTCCTAAAATGGGATAGAGAAAATGAGTCGAAGGGAAAACATTCAAAGTTTCAGAATTTATGTCTTGAACCTTTTCAGGTGGCTGAGAAAATTGGGGTAGGAACGTATCGGTTGCATAATTTGAGGGGGGAACCTCATGCCCTCCTGGTGAATGACCAAGTCTTAAAACAATAATTTCATTAAAAAAAGTGTGTGTGTGTGTTTCACGATGTTTTGTTTTAGGTAGGTCGATTGTGGAATGCATTTTTGTTTTTGTTTCTTGCTATAGTACTTTTGGGCTTTCAAAGATTGTGTTTAGAAAGACAGTGGTTGACCTCAATTCATGCGATATGATGAACTTTGTTCCTAACTCATCGCTCACATACAAAACAAGAAGCATTGGGAGACATGCAGTTGTTTTTAAGGGTTTTCTATCTAAACTACAGATGAACAACCTTGGAAAATGATGAAGTGTCTGCCTGGTGGTCTGGTAAAACCTGAAGGGAAAGATGGTAAGCTGGAAAGGATTACATGTACCTCAAATACAAAGCTAGCAAAAATTCACCTTAACCATCTCATTTTGTAAATATCATATGTCCTCCTCTCCCACTCGCTCAGGGCATTCTGCCAAAATAAAATCAACTATATCAAATGAGCGCACAGTAGGAGAGGGTATGCAAATAACTCCATTGGGGCTATGGATGCTCACTGGCAGTAGAGCAACACCGTAGCAAGTGAATGAGGATAACTAAAAGTCCTAGTGCTAGTGAATGCTTTACTCAAATCTTGTCAAAGGGGCCTTGAGTTAGGGTTATAGGAAACAAAGGTGGAATAAAGGTTGAAAAACCCCACAGGCAGGCCCAGATGCACCAAGCAAGGGATTTCAAATGCAAGGATAAAAGGGGCTCTGATAAAAAATAGTTAAAGTTCTTAGACAACTTTTGCATCAGTTGATTCTGAGTTAGGAACAAAGATTCTCCTTTCACCCAGTAAGTTGCCATTTGTTGAGCACTCAACACACCCTAAAAAATCCTTTATCAAATTCTTATTTTTTGGGTACCACTTGATATTCTGCACTGTCTAATTCGATTTCATTTTTGAGAAATGTGTTTTGTCTTTGCTTATTTTTCAATACTCCCATCACCTATTCAGGTTTGCTTGAACTTATGAAACCCCATGACTAAAAATACCTTAACACCTGAATAAAGAATCGACAGCCAAACAATTCACCGAACGCGCTCAGGGTCAGCATCAGAAGGAATTCAAAGGAGGAAAAAGATGCACTCAGAAAACCTCAGTCGTAAAGTGTCGATCTCCATCAGATCGACAAAAGGAGGTTTTGATTTGCACATAAATATATCGTCGATAGCTGATTCTTCTTCGACATCGGTAAAAGACGGGGGGGGGGGCAGGATTTAACGAAGAACGGAAAGACATCATCGATACCCGATGCCCGACGTGCTTTATCAGAATCGAGGGAAACCTAGAAGGATCGAATCAAACATTCAAACTATGATACAAATTATTCTCGACCGCCAATCCCCAATGCGTCTTTGACATCGAGACTTTTTCAAGCGAGCCGATCCAAAAAACGCTTTGCTAGGTTTATCGCCGACCGCCAATCTTGTGCACTTTTCGGCATCGACAAGCTAAGGTTTTCTCTAAAATGAATAACTTAAGGAAAATCCTGACTCCAATTAATACAAGCAATTTAATTCACCAATCTTCAATGCCACGTGTCTTTACCAAGTAAGAGGGTCATACGGTTTAGTGCCATCCCGAGTTATCCTTGGCTCCATAGGTCTGAGTCACACCTCCAAGTAAGCGTTGCCGCGTCAACAATATATGGTAAGATCGATCGACATAAGAAATTTTTGTAGAAGGTTATCAACGAAAAAGTTCATAGCACACCTCCATTATATGTAGTGTTTGCAATGGATATTTGACTCCTCAGGGAAGTTCAATGGCATTTGGCAGACTTCCAGGTAGACATCAAGACAATATTTCACCTGGCGCAGAAACAAAGGTATATTATGTGGGCCATCAACGACGAATACAATCAAGAAGCATGTGCTTGGTATGATTTTGATTTCAATTGTGATGATTGGTATATGGATATTTTTCATTTATAGGATGAAAACCACTTCCATCTTCTATTTGATGACTCTACTCCACCTCATGTCGAGCCCATCCTTGAGAGTAAAAAAGAGCCTTCTCTACATATTTTTCTTCAGTTTTGTTATTTTCCAGTAGTAGGGGATGAATTTGTGTCCAGTTCTGTATATTTCGATCCACATGACAAATGTCGATCTTTGGAGCATCATTTTCAGCTAGTGTTTCAATCTCTTCAACATAAAGTTCACATGAGCACTTAGACATGGGACCCAAGTTTACAATGGTAGTTGGAATAATTTAGCATGGTGGCTTTCATTCCTTCATGGGACCTTGGTTATCTAGCCTACTTCAACATTATGGTCCACACTTATCCATGGGACCTTGGTTCTCTATCCTACTTCAACATTATGGTCCACACTTGTCCATGGGACCTTGGTATATGGTTGCACCTTCATAACAAGCGTTGAGGACAATGATTTCATAAGGTAGATGGAGTGTAGTGTAGTTAGAAAGGTAATGGTGC